>SSNS01000327.1:533767-699493 GCA_006937985.1 Aphyosemion australe
GTGAAGAAAATATCTGTGCAAGAAACTTAAAATCTGAGTGCAGAAAGAAGGATTTGAGGGAGAACAGAGTATATTTGAAAGAGAGCAGACATTTTGAGTGCAAGCATTGAAAGTTTTGAAAGCAAGGATATAAAATCCTGCTCTCAAATTTAAAATTCAAGCTCTTGATATTTGTCAGTTTAATTCCCCCATATCAGCTGACCTCATACTTGGAGCACATCCTGTTGCTGAACCTAGACCTGACCAACTGCAGCAACCCCAGATCATAGCCCCGCCCCCACAGGCTTGTACAGTAGGCACTAGGCATGATGGGTGCATCACTTCATCTGCCTCTCTTCTTACCCTGATGCACCCATCACTCTGGAACAGGGTCCATCTGGACTCATCACACCAGTTTTTAATAATGCGTTGGACAGTTCTGAACCCAGTTTTAGTCGTTTCTGCAATCTCCTTAGATGTTTTCTCTGCTTGATGCATGCCAATGATGTGACCCTTCTCACACAGACTAACATATTTTCCACGACCACCAGATGTGTCTTTCCACATGGTTGTTTAAGAAATGAGAAGCAATAATCATCCAAGCAGTGATCATCCAATAGGAGACTACTACCTGTTTGCTTAGTTAAATCCAGTTGGTGACTTTTTTTTGGCTGGGCTGTGTATAAAGTGGGATTTCTCTCTCCAGTTGACATTCTCAGCTCCACAACTAAACTATTGCCTCTGATCACATTAGAGATGGCCTGAATTTCTCTCTGCAAGAAACACTTTTAGAAAACCAATAAAGGCCTAAAGCTTTTCTTCAAACACAGTAACAGTAAACATGTCATGTCCCACCAGTGATCTACCCTCCTCAACCTTGCAATTGCAATTTCCCCCTCAGGTGAATGGACATAATTTTAAATCTGGCTCACCTCTTCATCTCACACTCTGTCTATGTGCCTTTGCAGCTTTGCTGTCCAGTGACATCAAACATTTCTGAACACTTTGAAAGCAAATAATAGTTTGCTGAATGTGCCAAAGCATTCAGATGAAAACGGACCCCTCCCAGCTGCAGTTTGATCAGATGTGGATGTGGATGAGGGCTGAAAATCAAATCTAATTATGCTTTGAGTCAAGCTCATGTAGAACAGGGATGGTGTTAAGGGAGATCAGGAGAATCTGTCTGGAAGCTAATTACTAAGTAGAAGTCCTCTGCTAGGCTTCCTACCATCCCTTAATTCTTCATCTCTTCAGGCTACCCTCAGGAGGTCAGCTGCTCACAGTAGCCTTCTTTACCACTGTGGTGTCTTTACATGGGATTGAGCACATCCAGCAGGCAGCGTGACTGAGCACACAGATTGACTTTAGTGCTTAGGGACAGTCAGTGACCCTTCTGCTCCTGAAAACAATCAGGCTCAGCAAGTGGCTCAGATGTCCTGGTTTTTGTACGGATAAGCCGCTGTCACACATCACTAATTGGGTTGCTGTTATTGGTGTAACATGTTTACCTACCTATGACGTAGTTGTAGCAAACGTGGTGCGTACGGGTGGGTATAAAGGGGATATGCACCCTGTGGTCATCAGGTAAACTGTTTATGAGATTCAGATGTTTAGAATTCTTTAGAGCCTAAAGGAGTTTAAAGGTTGCCTTGATGCTGATGAGGAACGTCACAGTTTCACATGTAAAATTATCCAGTTATGTTTAATAGATTATTAGCAAAAGGAATTATTTTCAATTCTCTGCAGTTTCTAACAAAGATCTTTCATCAGGGATGGTGAGCATCTGGGATTTCTGCACAGGTCGATGAGGAAGAGCAAAAAGTGTAGTGATCTGTTCCAGTTTAATCAGGTCGATGTTGGGTTTATTAAAAGAAGGCGTGTGTGTGTGCATGTGTGTGTGTGTGTGCATGTGTGCGTGCGTGTGTGTGTGTGCCAGAAGCAGGTGCACCCACCACTTACCACTGTGTTGAGCTGCAGCCTGCAGGTGTTTTCACACCTTTGTTAATGAACATAAGCTCATAGTGTTTTCTGTAATAAACCCTTGACAAAATGACACAAAAGCATACAAACAAAGCAACAACACACACCTGGTGAGGATACTCTAGGGTGTTGATATGAATTTTGAACACACACAGCCTACACAGCTGGTCTGAGGCCAGTCTCAGGAAATTTAAACTGATTTAGGATCTAAACACACTATTATGTAAATGTAACAGCCATCTGTAAGGAAACAGTTTTGTAATAATCCTGAAGTTTTAGTTTTGAGTTCATTATTTCTTTCACACTGTTACTGTTTCTTTAAGAGACATGTTTGGTCTGCAGCATAAGAAAAGGTGTGTACCATCACAATAAGCTGCTGTTGAGAACTGAACATCAGTGTTTTGGTGTCTACACAAGTGTTTTTGTGAATAGAACAGATGAATTAGGCTAAACCTAAGGGCCGGAATATACTTGCTGTATAACCTCGTGCTGGCGCAGGCAGCAGGCTGCATCTTTGTTCATATACATGCTGCTACACAGCACTGCACTGCATGTAGTACCGGAGTGTTCCCTTAGGGGGCAAACGAGAGTACTCAGACCGGATAGAGAGCCGGGGCAACCAAAACAAGCATGGCGTCAATAAAAGGAATCAGTAACTGGTAAATTTAGAGATTACGGCAGAAATAAAGACAGCAGCGGTATCTTAGATGTTGTGGAAGACCTCTAAACCAGAGACGGAGTCACCATGGTGAGTGTGTCTCGCTCATTTTGTCAACTCCACCTACTGGTTACTCGTATATTACAGTGTTTGGTCGCGTCGCGTTAATTTCGGGGGGCGCACACAAACGACGTTTCAAATCAACGCAAGCTACGCATGACAAATATTTTAAACACGCATTCGCGTCGCTAAACAGCAAGTATATTCCAGCCCTAAGTCTGTTTTTCATTAAAACTACGACTCATTGGAAAAGCCTCTGTTCTTCACAGCCGGTTCATCCACACAGGGTCCAGGTGACTTTTAGATGTGACCCGATGGTGTGAAAGTGGGATTTGCATCATTGTTATGTTAGTAACTTCTATAATTTTATAACTAAAATGTTCCTGAGTTTAAAGGCAGCTGTGTGTTTGCCACGGTAGTCATCTTGAATTTAGAAAAGGTATTTAGGGAGTTAGAAAGGAAAGAGCAGCTGGCCATTTGTTATTACTGGTTTAGGTTTTCCTTTAAAAAACAGAAAGACGGCTACAATTACATCATATCTTAGCAAATCGTGTCTTAATGCTGATTTAAAGCTGTTTGTTTGAAATGACTGACATGGATGAGCCTACATTTGAGCTGGCAACCCACCAATTACGGGGCAAACTCCTAACCCCAGAACAATTAATTATCTTTTCTAAGAGTGTGTAGCCCAGACAAAAACAAGGTCCCATAACCACCACCCACCCACCCATGCAGGAGGAGACAAAATGATATCTGGAAGATGGTTTCAGTGCAGTCAGGCTCCACTTGTATGTCAGAGACAGCTAAAAACTCTGGTTTGAAGGTGAGCTCTGACCATTTCAGGTGGGAGACATTTTCTTCTGAGCATCCCAGTAACGCTGCTGGCTGTAGTGTGGTGAATGTTAAAGCTTTCTGCTCGGTCCCTGAGAGGCAGGTCCACTGACAAGGTACACGGAGCAGCAGCAGCAGCTCGATGGGTGGAAACACCTTCTTCTTCTTCTTCTCATTATTGCATGGTAGTTTAAAAATACATCTGCTGATAAATCTGTATCATAATTAAAAATGCTTAGGCGTTTATAGTTTATTCTCCCTCATTAATCACAAGTAGCAAAATAATTCTATTCGTTTTCTTTGCATTTTAATAGTTTTTTTATAATTAAAAGCTTAAACATAAGAAACTTGTACTTTAATTACTAAATGGCATTTTTGCACGATGACTGTTATCCAATGAGTTCTGGCTACATGATTTGTAGTTTTAACTTTCTACAGTCAGTAAATCAACTCTTTTGCAGAGAACAGAAAACACGCTGGTTCTCTCAACCATCCGAGGGCTCACTGTAGACACCACCAACCTCCAGACGTCCTCAAACTTTTTTATCATTTTTATAACATCCACACATTTTCTAGAATGTTTTTAATTTCTTTATTTTTGTTGTGAATCTACTTTGCTGCTGTTACACCAAAATGTATCCACTGAGGGACAATAAAGGGATATTCTATTCTATTCTTCCTGTTATTTTTCATGCATGATTTTCAGCATAGGGACTAAAGTTGCTCCACAAAGCTGCTGACTGGTTTGCTAAAGGGTTAACCCCACTCGCTGTAGCAGTGACTGTCATCATCCATTGTACAGAAAAATGTCTTTGCAGCTGCAAAGACTCCAGCTGAGCTTCATTGATCTTCTGATGCAGTGCTTCACACTTTTCAGTCAACATTGCTGTTGTTAGGGCAGTTCAGTAACTGTGATCCTAAACTCCATTTCCAGGCTCAGCAGTGGCATCCTGACCATGGCTCTCTGCAGTTGCTGCTGCCAACATTTAGACCTCATTTTGGTCTAATTTTGGTCTTTATTCTAATGAATGTTGGCGACTGTGGCTCAGGAGTTAAGCGTCTACCCTTTTATCAGTAGGTTGGTAGTTCACACCTAGGCTGCGTCAAGGCCGGTTGTGTCCTTGAGTGATTGTTGGTATTATAACCCATACAGCACCTTTGGGTGACTTTCTCAGCCCTGCTGCAATCATGTGATGGAAAATGCCAGCTGTCTTTTTTGTGAGGCTGTAGCGGCTCAGGACCTTTACAGCAGAATTTACAAGAATCTAAAAAATATATAAAAGGTACAAAAAGGTGCACATGATTGTCTTTTCACTGAGATGGCTAGTAAAGATGAGCATGGCATCAGTGTTGCACCACACCGTGGCAGTGCAGATGTTGGCATAGATTATTAGTTTGAATGATTATTAAAGCATTCAAAGTATTGTTTTTCTCCTCCACTTTTCCAGTTTCAATACGTTTTTTGAACTATCTCCTCATACAGTTTTTCAGCTATTTCAGCAAATTTGGTATCAAACCGTTCAGCTCGTTCAGCTCTTTCCGGCGATATCTCTTGGTATTGATATCTTCAACCGTTTCCGATTTTTTCAGCTTTTTCTGCGATTTTTCAGCCCATTGAAATTAATGGAAAATGCTTAAAATCGCTCAATTTTTCACAAAATCGTTCATCTTTTTGACCTCTTACTTGGCAGGGTTAACTTCAACCTAGATACTTCATTCAACTTTTAACAAACTCACAACAAGTTCAACTATTTAAATTTTTTTTCAGCTTCTTGATATCTTTTACGGTTGTTCTATAATCACAGGTTAAACTTGAGCAACGATTTGGAAAAGTTCAGAAATTTCTCCTCCTCCCCCCATTCAAAAGAATAGGGCCCAAAACCAACTTTGCTCCACTTCAGGCAGTGTCCTGAGAGAACCGTAGAACTGATGGAAATGGGACTTGCACTGGATGGAAGCTGACGAAGTTTCCTCCGTTTTGACCTATAATTTATGGATGTACTCCAAAAATCGTGGTCGTAGCGTTAATTAGCTCGGACCTTTACCACTTTTCTGAAATCTTTCCAGTCGACTCTAACCTGAACATTCTGCACTCTAACATTTCAAGGTCACTTTTTCTGCACACCCACAGATATTATACATCAAATTGTTCAGCTTGGACTAAGGAACCCAATGCCCCCCCACCCCTCATCTCTGCTCTCTGATTGGCTGAGAGAGTTTAAGCGTCTTTATGGTTAATAGAAATACGCACCCACACATATTATACATCAAATCGATCGGCTTGGTCTCAGGAACCCGGTGCCCCCTCCATCCCTGCTCTCTGATTGGCTGAGAGAGTTCAAGCTTATTCTGGGTTAACAGAATTATGCACCCAGACATGTTATACACCAAATCGATCGGCTTGGTCTCAGGAAACCAGTCATCCACCATGCCTGGTCTTTGGTTGGCTGAGAGAGTTTTGAAACTTCAAAGTTCAATTTCTGCTCGTTCTAACTGTTTATTTTTGATCTCATTCTGCTAACTTTGACAATTGAACTCATTTTCAACTTCACTTCAGTTCTAATGCATGTTCATCTATCAGTTTCAGCTGCTAAATTCACAGTTCAGCTAATTGTGAAAATTTAACTAATAAACTATTTCTACTCAAATACCAGCTGTTTAAACATTTCAGCTGTCCAGTTTTTTAAACTGTGTACTGAGACTTCAGTTTTCTGATGTTTAGAATTGTTTTATCTTTTCTTAACTTACTTATTTGGCTTTATTACACTTGTTAGTGATGTTTTGCTCTTAAATCATTAAATCTTTTCAGCTCATTTTTACAATTAAGCAAAATTTTCGCAACAGAAAACTGCTTATTTCAGTTCAGCTACTCAGCATCTTCAGCTATCAGTTTCAAATTTCAGCATATCCTGCTAAATTCACAATTCAACTAATTGTGAAAATTTAACTATTAAACTACTTATACTCAATTATGAGCTGTTTAAACATTTTAGCAGCAAAGTGTTTTAAACTATAGTATAGAATAGAATAGACTTTATTGATCCCACAGTGGGGAAATTCACTTGTCACAGCAGCACCATCACTCAAAGGGTAATTAGAAGAAAGATAAAAAGAAGGATACATGTATATACACATAGGCAGTGATCTAGTATTGTAATCTTAGATCACTAAAAAAACACAAATAAAAGATGAAAACAAACTTGGTACAAACATTATGCAGCATACTGTAAGAGACACAGACAACATACTGAATATTGCATTGGTGTTGTTGTGTACCAGGATGATACCAGTACAGCTTAAACTGAGGAGTTATACACTCTTACAGCAGAGGGGATGAAAGATCTTCAATAGCGCTCAGTTTTACATCTGGGATGTCTCAGTCTACCTCTGGAGGAGCTGTCCATGATCTCCACAGCGGAGTGCAGAGGGTGGGAGGGGTTTCTTAAGATGGAGGTCATCTTCCCCAGCATCCTCCTTTCACACGTCTCCTCAACAGTATCCAGCGGGCAACCCAGAACCGAGCTAGCTTTGGTAGCTAGCTTGTTCAGTCTCTTCCTGTCTCGGTCAGAGCTGCCTACACCCCAGCAGACCACAGCAGAATGAATAACAGAGCCAACAACAGAGTGATAAAAGGATTTCAGCAGCTGGGATTTAACTCCGAAGGACCTCAGCCTCCTCATGAGATGGAGGCGGCTTTGGTCCTTCTTATACAGATCATCTGTGTTGTGGGACCAGTTCAGTTTACTGTTGAGGTGAACACCCAGGTACTTAAAAGTGTCCACCACCTCAATGTCTGCTCCCTGGATGTTTACTGGTGAGTGAGGAGGAGTGTTTCTCTGGAAGTCAGTCACCATTTTTTTTGTTTTACTGGTGTTCAAGCGAAGGTGGTTACGCTCACACCAGTCCACAAAGTCCATGGTGACTGACCTGTACTCCTGGTCGTCCCCCTCAGACACACAGCCGACGATGGCTGAGTCATCAGAGAGCTTCTGGAGGTGACAGCTGCTGGTGTTGTAGGTGAAGTCCGAGGTGTAGAAGGTGAAGAGCAAGAGTGAGAGTACTGTACCCTGTGGAGCTCCAGTACTGCACACAACCACCTCAGATGTGTTTAGATATTTCATTTTTCTGCTGTTTAGGATTTTTTTTCTCTGTTCTCTACCTACTTTTCGGGCTTTTTAAAACTTTTTAGCAATTTTTGATCATAAATCTTCAAATACATTGACAATTAAGCTTAGTTTTAGCTTCAATTCAGCAGTTTCAGCTATCATATTCAGCAATAAAGCATTCAAACGCATTTCTGCAAGAAATGCAATTTATCTAGTTTAACATTATTGTTGGATCAGCATTAAGTAGATTTTTTTAAAGACTATCTGAGGTATACTAGGGTATACTAGGGTATACCTAGGTATACGCTAGGGTGACCATATTTCCATTTCCAAAAAAGAGGAGCTACAATCTGTGCCTGCCAATGACATCACAATATGGCAATACAACACAAACCATGTTGTGACAATTTTTTTCCCCAGGTAAGATCTAAAATTAATATATGATTCTGTCAACAAAATAACTCTAAAGCAATTCATATGTCAATTTTTACATATTTATAGCCTACAGTGTTTGCAAAAACTTTAGCGCTGCGCCTGCCAGAATCACAGACGTGAGTGTCTCCGGCAGGACATTTTTGACCCGTGTAGGACAATGCCCTTGTCTGTTGCAGATTTGTATCTATTGAACAGAGGGAACTGTAGTGATCTCTTATTTTCCTTATTATACATGTTTAAGTCATTTTAAAAACATTTCATCAGTGGTAATTTTTGCAAAATACAAAACACTTTCTACCATAGGTTTTAGACAGTTCTGCTCAGAACTGACAGAATTGATCAGAAATATTCTGATAGGCTAATTATTTTTAGGAATGATCAAATACGGAAAACCTCAGAAAACATCTGAAAACGTTCCAAAATGTTGTAAAGATCCGTAATGGGTTATTGTTATGTGTTCATGGTTGCCGTTGCACAGATATTTTTGCTTTAAGCGACACCTTGGCTGTGTGATTAAATGTTTTAGAGAGTTTATGAGCTGGAGCATGGACACAGCAGTATACCTGCTGTTTGTCAAGACTACTTTAATAAACCATGTTAAAAGCAAAAAATCTTTTTTTCTGCTGCTTTAGTGCTGCAACAACATTACATTAATTATCTTGCCTCTCTTTACTTCAGCGTCCTTAAAGTTTCCGGTGCCCAGATCAATAAGAATGCGTTGCTGCTGCAGCTGTGAGTTCAGAGACGATCTGAGCAGTGAAAAATGTCCGTAACAAGCTCTGTGGAGAGAATCTGCAGTTAATGGGTTTCAAAAGGTTTTTGTTATGGCAGATTTTTGCAAGTTTAGAAAAGAAGCAGGTCGACAGCATGTCCGACAATTTTAAGTTTTTTTATCTGATAACATTAGAATCTGTCAGTAATGTTCGAGGTGCTTTTGCAAACACTGTATAATTAATGCTCCTGGATGATAACCTGGACATTTAGATCAATGTATGAATCCCCCCCAGATGCCCCGGGCAGAGAGTGAAAAGAGGACGTTTGTTCACCCTAGAATATGCAATAGTTAAAGCTACAGTGTTCAACTGAGGCTACCTCCACCTATGCTAATGCACTGTTGTGCCTGAACGAGTTCACTGAATGATTGTTCATGAACTTGAACTGAACTCGCTCATTTTTGTGTGATGAACGTTAAAGTGAGCATGCTCATCAGGGTTCGTATCACAGGGGAACTAAGGAGAGCATGGCTAAAAAGGTGATGGACTCCCTCAAAAGCCACATTGACGCACCAAGGGGGAGCCCTCCATTCGCTGCCACAGAGACCCGCGGATGCCCCCGTCCCCTCTCCTAGGGCTACTAAATGGATGGTACCCCCACCACCAAGATCAAACAGACACCCCCCCCCCCCCCCCCCACACCCCCCCCCCCCCCCCCCCACCCCCACCCCCCCGATCTTATGGATGCCAGATGGAAATCCAGTCTGGAATCAGCTGTGATTGACCCAATTTATTCTACATAAATCAGCTGTGTGCCAATTATTCACTTCATTGTTTGTTAATTATTAGAGCTGATGTTATTCCAGATGCAGAGGTTTTATACTGTAGCTAAGGTCTGGAATCTTATTGTTTTTATTGTGATATGTTGTGTGTCAACATTAGTAAATAAAACATAAAGAATTTTGTTGGTGGATAAAGTTTGTCTGTCAAGAAAATGTAAGCATTGTAGGAATGTGATGACTGACTGCATATTGAGTGAAAACAACATGAAATCTGTGAACAGACTGATGCTGTGCACGCTGTAGTACCAGCTTTTAAAATGCAACCCTTGTTTGGACAAATGCTTGTTAGCGGCTGAAAAAAACTGAAAGCACACCATAGTTCCTCTCTCATCCATGTTAGAGCTAAATCAGGGTCAAGTGTTTCAGGGTTATGGGATGAGTCTGGAAAAGACAGGGTGGAAGGCAGAGCCTGCAGGTATCATGTCAATGATTTACGTATGCAGTATAAACAACATTTAGATTTAAATAAGCTTACGATCATGATATATTTAAACACCCCCCCAACACTATTGTTGTCAAGAGTGGAACGAGGGACGAGGGTTTGGTCCGCCGTCTTTAATCAGACAACTGTCGTACCGCTAAACCACAGTGCCCAAACAGCTGTGACCACTTTGGGACAGGATGTTCCTGATCTTACTGCTTGGGTTAAAAACAGCAGTGTGTGTGTGTGTGTGTGTGTGTGTGTGTGTGTGTGTGTGTGTGTGTGTGTGTGTGTGTGTGTGTGTGTGTGTGTGTGTGTCTTTATTCTCATGAGAATTATGTTCTTTGTACACTGTCCCCACAGGCCGGAGCTATATTGGTTGTGTGAGGGAAACCCACTCAGTTCTACAGACAAGGCTCATTATTATGTAGCGTGCCTTATGTTGTATGGCAGCATTTTAAACTGACTCTCGAGCTGATTCTTAGTGAAACATGACTAAGTAATCACTAATCAGTATCTTCACTGATACAAAATAGAACCACAAACCCTAAATCGCACCTACTTTTCAATGATGACTCTCGTCTTTTAAAGTAACAAATGCCCTTTGAGGTGAGCGGATGGCATTCAGCATCTGTGTTTTATCCAAATATTACTAAAGTGTCCAAACGTGTGACAATCCTGCTGCATAAAAGCTTTTATAAGGGTTGAGCTCAGGGTTTTGGGGGGCTGCTTTCACAGTGTGGATGGACAGTATGGCTCAGTTCCCGGAGACAAATTACAAATGCCTTGAAAAGCATTAGGTATTAAAGGTGTAGTTGACTGAAAAAACATTTTTTAAATGTTTTTTCTAATTGTAATCGGTCACTCTGAGTTTTTTATGCAGGCTGAACATGAAACTAGTCTCCTACACCTATCTCCTGCATTAGCTTCTGATAGAAAATAGATTATGAATAGAATAGAATAGACTTTATTGATCCCACAGTGGGGAAATTCACTTGTCACAGCAGCACCATCACTTAAAGGGTAATTAGAAGAAAGATAAAACAAGGATACATGTATATACACATAGGCAGTAATCTAGTATTGTAATCTTAGATCACTAAAAAAAAACACAAATAAAAGATGAAAACAAACTTGGTACCAGCACTATGCAGCATACTGTAAGAGACACAGACAACAATGTGAATCCAGTATTGCACAAGTATAGAACACATGAATATTGCATTGGTGTTATTGTGTACCAGGATGATACCAGTACAGCTTAAACTGAGGAGTTATACACTCTTACAGCAGAGGGGATGAAGGATCTGCGATAGCGCTCAGTTTTACATCTAGGATGTCTCAGTCTACCTCTGGAGGAGCTGTCCATGATCTCCACAGTGGAGTGCAGTGGGTGGGAGGGGTTTCTTAAGATGGAGGTCATCTTCCCCAGCATCCTCCTTTCACACGTCTCCTCAACAGAATCCAGCGGGCAGCCCAGAACCGAGCTAGCTTTGGTAGCTAGCTTGTTCAGTCTCTTCCTGTCTCGGTTAGAGCTGCCTACACCCCAACAGACCACAGCAGAATGAATAACAGAGCCAACAACAGAGTGATAAAAGGATTTCAGCAGCTGGGATTTAACTCCGAAGGACCTCAGCCTCCTCATGAGATGGAGGCGGCTTTGGCCCTTCTTATACAGAGCATCTGTGTTGTGGGACCAGTTCAGTTTACTGTTGAGGTGAACACCCAGGTACTTAAAGGTGTCCACCACCTCAATGTCTGCTCCCTGGATGTTTACTGGTGAGTGAGGAGGAGTGTTTCTCTGGAAGTCAATCACCATTTCCTTTGTTTTACTGGTGTTCAAGCGAAGGTGATTACGCTCACACCAGTCCACAAAGTCCATGATGACTGACCTGTACTCCTGGTCCGTCCCCCTCAGACACACAGCCGACGATGGCCGAGTCATCAGAGAACTTCTGGAGGTGACAGCTGCTGGTGTTGTAGGTGAAGTCCGAGGTGTAGAAGGTGAAGAGAAAGGGTGAGAGCACTGTACCCTGCGGAGCTCCAGTACTGCACACAACCACCTCAGACGTACAGTTGTGCAGCCTCACGTACTGTGGCCTGTTGGTGAGGTAGTTGGTGATCCATGAGGTCAGATGTTCGTCCACTCCTGCACCCCTCATCTTCTGCTGCAGTAGGCACGGCTGGATGGTGTTGAAGGCACTGGAGAAATCGAAGAACATGATCCTCACAGTGCTTTTTTGCATCTCGAGGTGATTCAGAGCCTGGTGCTGCAGGTAGATGAGGGTGTCCTCCACCCCATGTTTGGTTTGTATGCAAATTGAAGTGGGTCTATTTCTGGGGTCACCACTGAACGCAGATGGGTGAGGATGAGTCTCTCTATAGTCTTCATCAGGTGGGAGGTCAAGGCGACTGGTCTGTAGTGGTCTGGATCCCTGGGATGTGATGTTTTGGGGACTGGAACCACACAGGAGGTCTTCCACAGGATGGGGACCTGCTCCAGTTGAAGGCTCAGGTTGAACATGTGTGTGACCACTTCACACAGCTGGTCAGCACAGTCTTTGAGCAGTCTGGGGCTGATTCCATCAGGACCTGCTAATTTTCTGCTCTTAAGCCGCCTCAATTCTCTCCTCACCTGGTCCGGTGTAACTGAGAGGGGGTAGTGAGGGGGGGCTTGTTGCTGATGAGAGTTGGTGGAGGGAGGAGAAGCTGATGAATGGTGTGAAGTTGGGAGGTGGGGGGTTGGCTGGCTGAGTGGAGGTGGTTGGGGGGTGGTGGTGTTGGTGGTGCCTGTAGCAGCAGTGGGGGGAGTGGAGTCGAATCTGGTTAAGCTCATTGGCCCGAAACTCTAGGATTTGAAAAGCCTGACAGAACTACTCAGAACTGTCACTTAGCATTCATGGACTCACCCATCTTGACTCACAACGAGGAAGGCTGTTGTTGGTTTAGCAACCAGGAAACAGCAGAGAACGCCTCAGCTAGTTTAAGCTAACCATTAGCATTAGCAACTCTACCCCACAGCAGAAGGTCCTTCAGGCTTGTGTTATTTGTGGAGATAAAACATCCACGTTGCAAGTCAGTGTGGCAGAGTCACGTTGCTGTTATCCAATCCAAGGCAAGATGTCCAAATATCAGGAAATAAGACTCCAAATCCTGCCGCCTGAAGCTCAGCTGTGATGTGGGCAACTTTGGCCCAATCCCAATACTCGCCAGTGGCGGCTCGTCCATAGGGGGCACTAGGGCGCCGCCCCACCAGTCTCACAGGAAGAGGAAGAAGAAGAAGAGAGGAATCACAAAATGTATTTAAAAAAACATCAAATTTAAACTAAACGATCTATACACCTTATGGGCTGTAAGTGCTGTGTGTAATCTGCATTTAATTGTAGTTTAATAAAGTTAATACTTTTAACACGGCCGAAACGTCGACGTACTTCCTGTCCTCTCGCGGTCGCAGCAATCTTTACCATCGGCTGTGTCCAAATCCAGGGATTGCATGCTCATGAGTACCCGTCCTCATTGGTCTCAGGAGAACGTGTTCTTCCGTGACCGCTTAGACCGGATGTTAACAGCTGTGAATGTGGACGTTCTAGCCTTAAATAAAAGTCCCGCCTCTACTCCTGTCACCTAGCAACTGCTTAAAGAAAATCTATAAAATATGGATCCACGATGCTGGATTATTCACGGTTAATTGTATAATTAGGCCCGAGCAGCGAAAGCGCTGCGAAAGCCTCTTGTTTACTTTATGATTTATGATTTACCAATTTTATGAACTGTAATGACGAACAAGAATACAAAAACACATTACAGCCCTAATGAGAATGGGAAACGCCTAAAAACACAACCACTTCAGGCTTTTACTGCTGCTCTACTGCTGCGTCTCCCGTTTCTACAGAAATCAATCCTGCAGTGCATCACGGGAATTATGGAGGTGAGGAGACCACGGAGACTACACCGCACCCGTTCTCAAAATTGGGGAAAAGAAGAACGCATTTCAAGACCGCATTTTGAGCATTCTTAGAATTTGGACGGTCTTCGACGCGGAGCTGTGACGTCACTGGTCTTAAAATCGGAACTCATGAGCAACGCAACCCCTGGATTTGGACACAGCCAGTGACTTAAAACGGGCTAACTGGAGCATGCGCGCTGGATCCCCAACGACAAGGAATAGGAGAGCTGTTGGGCGCATATGGTTGCGATCGCAAGCAAACGGGGGGAGTCTGCTCAGATCAGGAGGAGGATGCTGATTGGTCAGCTCACCCAGCCCAGACAGAACCGGAAATTTCTCCACAGGCTAGTTCACGTCCTTTGTTGTTGTGGGGCTGCTGCTAACGTTGACTATGGAGAAAACTAGTAGTTTCATCTTTTTATCATTGGATTCTACGAACCAAGTGGATTTTTTACTATAAGATGGATTATTTTGACCAGCAAGGTAAGACAGAGTTTAGCTTTTGACTTCATCAAAATAGCTTTGTTTTGCTTTTCATTTAGCAGTCATTGGGTGGTGGTGAGGTAGAAAACGTGGATTCTATCGTTTAAAAGAGCCTCTTCCTGTTTAGTGTGTGTGAGGTTTGCATATATTGGTAAATATGAAGCATGTTTTTGGAACAACTTAGTTGCTAACTTAGCAAGTTGTGTGAAGCATAAGAATGGTAATTTGGCGTTCCCTAGTGGTGATATGTGGTTAGCGCATCTGAAAAACTGACCTGCAAATAAAGAAAATAACGATCGTTTATATAGCGCCTCTCAAGATAAAAACCATTCACAAGAACTAACATAAAAAAATAAAAATAAAAAAATGCGCCCCACCCAAAAAAAATTTCACCAGCCGCTAGGGGTGGGCGATATGGAAAAAAAATAATATCACGATTTATTTTTTGCAAAATCACGATCTCGATTTTATCACGATTTTTTCCATTTCGACAATTCATACATTTTGGAAGTTATTTACCAATAAAATAGATACATTTAAAAGCATACCCCTTCACAGAAAATATGATAGAATATTTCAGACAGGGTACTGTTTGAACACTTGTTTTAATTTAGGTAAGAAAAATAGCTAATTTGTTCTATTACAATAAACATGATCAAACAAAAAATACCTTCCATTTAAAAATCCATAATGGGTTCATATATTAGCTTTTAATGTCTTTGGAGTAGCTTTAGAGTTAAATATTTATGCCACAGTTCCAGGGCTTAGTTTATTTATTTGTTTGAACAAATAAGTTCAGAAATGTTGGAGAATGGACCAAGTTCTGTTTAATGGCATGTCTCAAATGTCCCACAGGCACTTTTATTTATTATATTTTTATAATTAATGAAAAATAATTTATCTATTTAGAGGTGGCTCATAGCCTATCATTCAAAATATATTAGTAATAATTCTTGTCCAGAGAAAAAAAATCTATCTAAATTCATGATGTGTTTGCGTTTGCATCCACTACCAGCGGATTACGCTCATTGCCTTTTTGGACTTGCTGCTCTCCGTAGATGTTTCCTACGAGGGAGGGGTTTGGCCCGTCTCTTCACAGGATAAACAAACTCCGGTGGCAGCTAAAATACGAACGAACGTCCCCAAATAATAAAAGACACGAAGCCAAATGCAAAGTTTAGAGCAGAACATTGACCCAGAGGTTTCCTGATTGAGCAGACGCATGAGAATGTGATTAGCGCTTAGAGACGGAGCAAGCTAGCGGCTAGTGCTAGTGGCTAGCGCTACAATCGATTATGGTGTGCTTCTTCAACTATTCATAATTGTGTGTCATCATCTTAATGCATCGATTAGATTATTCTCCTCATCTCTACCGAGCACCCAGCTAAACAAACCAACACGCTGCCTAAAGTTATGATTGGTTTATCGGTGTGTCTGTCGTGCCGACAGAAGCAGACGACTAGCAAATGGCGTGACTCGGCTGAGAAAAAAAACAAAACAAATGTGTGCCGCGTTCAGAAATAATGGCATAAACAGGTGATAGAATGCAAATACACGGTTCTACGATCTCTGAGCTTTGGTAGATCGTCATTACATTAAAATTCTTAACGATCTTATATCGTGAAATCGCACGGCCCTACCAGCCGCCACTGATACTCGCGCTACACCCTTCTGTGAAGTGCACTTAAAGGAGGTGTGCAACGCATGCTGGGATGTCGGTCGCTGTTTGTGCAACTTTTAAAAGAATCTTTATTAAAAACTTTCAAACAAACAATTAAATCTTAGTCTAAAACATTCAGAGCATGAATAAATATCATTAACTCTCTTAAAATGAATTAAGAAAAGGCACTTGAGCCTTCTTCTTAAAATTCCCACGCAGCAATGGATTGTAGGTAATACCCTTACCTGAAGTTTGCATCAATGCGGACTTGGGTGAAGTGCGGATCAAGAGTGCAAAAGGGGCGTGGTCACATTCCGCACTTGAGAATGGGGACACCCTACGCACTTGCACCCCTGGCCCGGAACACACAATTGAAAGGCGCAAAGGTGGAAGTGCGAGTATTGGGTTTGTGCCTTTTAGGTCAGAGAAATGGTGCACCGGTGTTTTTCTTCCCCAGAATACGACTTACAATGCATTAATTCCTACTAGAGACCACTGCAAAATATATAGATTAAACAAGTTGTCCACTTTAAGTCAGTGTCTACTGAGAGCCGTTCTGGATCAGTTACTGCTGACAGTAGAACTGCATTTGACTTTTCCACAACAGGGAAGAAGGATCTAAAGTTGTAAAACTGAAGATTTTCCAAATGCTTAAAAGTTTTTAGAAAAAGGTATCGGCCACTTCACATTACCTGGAGAGCAATAGATGTCTACTGATTTAATTTTGCAAAGGTGTGCTATTTAAATTAACAGATAGTTATAATTATTTTATGTAAGTGCCAGTTTATTGTAAAATACATAGAGTAATAGCAGCATTTATTGAGTCAGTCTCTAAAAAAGCTCATCAGAAACATGACAGGATTCTGTGACTGACCTCTGATCATGTGTCAGACTGTATGAGCTGTGTGGGTGTTTGCTGCACAGTTCTGGCTGATGCTCACATTGTGAGGTGGCGTGCACAAAGCTGATGATCAAAGGCTTGTGTGTGAGTGGAACGGAACAAAAATGCATACAGAGAAAGAGACTTGTCAGAAACATTGAATGTTTTTATTTCATTTTATTTGAGGCACCGTGTCAGTGACAAAAACATGTTTTCACTTTCTGCAGCTGAATTAGAAGTTTGCTGCTTGAGTGAACTTGGAGCACTTGTCAGCAAAAAATACTCTGAGACACATCCAGCAGACATGATGCAACTCTCTCACTGGAGTCCTGTACCACACACTGCTGCTGCTGCAGTCTGATTCAGTCTTCACAGACTTGTCTGACATCTAAATGATTGTATCCAAAAACATATTTCGGTAGATCTGAGTTTATTCTGAGAGTGTCACGCTCTAAACTGTGGGGTTAATTTTTCAGATTGCAGATGAAGCCTAGCTGCAGCGAGCTGCAGGAAACCACAGGAACACTTTCAGAGTCATCAAGGCCATTATTTCTGTTCAGAGATGATGAGGAAAGTGGGATTCATCTGCTTTGCTTCCTACCTTACATTCATTGTGAGGTTTATATTCTGAATCTTTCTATTTTCCGTCTCAGTCTTCAGAAAAATAATCTGGTTATGCTACTGAACCTGCACAGACATGACAATTTCCCACAGCCTGCTTTGTTCTGAACGGGAGAGGTGAAT
Source organism: Aphyosemion australe (assembly GCA_006937985.1). NCBI lineage: Eukaryota > Metazoa > Chordata > Actinopteri > Cyprinodontiformes > Nothobranchiidae > Aphyosemion > Aphyosemion australe. Next base: position 551,506 of record SSNS01000327.1, read on the forward strand.
TGGCCAGACAGATGACAGTTGAGAGCAAGAAGCAGGGAAACTGTCTGGCTTTGCAGCCAGTCTAGTATTGGAGCCCTGCAGAGTTCAATCAATAGCATGTGTACAGCAATCTGTTCACAGGGTTTGTGCTAAAAAACAGCTGCTGCCGCTCTAAACCCGAGTAAACTGTAGTCGGGGAATCGGGTTTATGGTTAAAAAACGTTGCGTATTTATGTGTGCATGTATTTATAAAAAGAGAATTGTGCAATCTATAAATCTCACAAACCTTTGGAAAAGTGGTGTTATTGTGTTAAAGTCGCTTATCTAATATTTATTTGCACTGGCTTATTACAGAACACAAAGCTTTTCAGCTGACTGTGAATAGAAGTGATGATCAGAGGAATCTGAACCCTCAGATCCTCCTACTCAGAACAGAAGACCACTTATCATCACAGATGCATACACTTAGTGGATTTGTTAACAAATTCAACCACGCTCTAGTTCCCCACTCTTAATCTGTTTCCAAGCTGATGCTGCAGCAGGCTTAGCAGTTTGGCTCATGGTGACAAACCCCATCCTCCTCTGGGACTTATTAATGGCTGATGGGGTGACACATCCACGTTTCTGACAGCGTTTAAACTTAAAACCTGAGACGCCTTAAAACACCAGGGCCCTCACGCACAGAGGGTGCACGCACTCTCCTACACCAAACCTCACACATCAGTAACAAGGACATGTGCGACCTGGATGTTCTGGCTGACACCAGAACCGTGTAAAAGCAGGACGTCTGGTCCAGACTGAGGACTCTTTGGAGCCTAATAACACAAAGGATAAAACACAAGTAAAATGGCTGTGGTGCAGCAGAGGAGAGAAATCATAGCCTGATTAGTTTAATCATTGTGTTTCATGCATCAGGGCCAGGAGTGGAGCAGGGTGAGTCCTTTAGATGATCGTCTTTCCTTTCCCCAGGATGTAGACTCTGCAAAAACAATAAACAGAAAACAACACTTCAGGAGCCTAAGGTTTCATCATATTCACTTTGGTTTTAGTTCATTTTATTTTTATAGTGCAAATTTCCAACAAAACCTTCAGATTCACCTGTTTTGGGTTAAAGTGTGGGTACCTGATTAGAGGAGGGATTTGCCTCCTACTCAACTACATTCAGGAGTCTTTAGTGTCTTGTAGTCTGGACCATAAAGATTCAACAACCAAAGGTTTGCAAAATCTAAAGCAAGACTGGAGTAAACACACCAAACCATAGGAAATGTGGACATCTCATTGCTCATATTCTCCCAGCGTTGTGTGCAGTATCTTTGATTTATGAGTATTAGAATACCCAGGTCCTAGTTTGGGCTCAGTTAAGCATGACTGCTAAATTTTCAAGTCCATGTCATTATAAATTCTGCATGAAATTATTCCTCGTGAAGCAGTGAAGAGTGTAATGTAAATAGAAGAGAGACGGAACAGGACAGCAAGAGAGAAGAGACTGACACACCGTTTTCAAGGGCATTGCTGAACAATTAACCTGCGGTTTGAGCTATCTACCCCATTAGTCTTCAGGGTTTGGAAACAAGTATTGATTTTGGATGTCAGCCACTCTCCTTTTATGGAAATAACACTAAATGGCAGGGAAACAAAAACAAATTGAATTTTCTATGCTGTTACTTGTAATGTGAAATTAGATATGTGGCCATGTGTGACAGAACGTGCCAGTCAGAGAGCCAGAGAGAACGATCACCTAGCACGGGCCGGGCTTCAAGCCATACACATTCACTAAGTGCATCTAAAGACAGATCTTTATGTAAGTGTGTTAAAATGTTACTAATCTAGGTAAGAAAATGTGCATTTTCCAAGTATTTTAAATTGAACATTTCCCCCACTGTCAGCCATTACAAGAGAAAGAACAGTGATCTATTTAAATCTTGCCTACAACTAAACACAACTAAAACCGTCTGCATGATGTTCATAAAGAAACCAATGGACATCAAACATTCAGGTGTGTATCTGGGAGGAACTAAAAATTGTTTCTGAATTCCAAAAACCTTAGTGAGACACTGGATTTGACACTAAGCCTCAATAACAGAACATACAATACAGTAAAATCCAACTTGCACAACTTTAAACAAATAGGACCTTTCATAATAAATGATACTGCTAAACTTTTACATTCAGTGATTCTGTCAGACACTAGCTACGTTTACATGGGCACAAGTAATCGGATTTAATGCCCTATCGGATCAAAAATTGTTCATGTAAACATGTCAATCAGAATATTCTGATCCGATTCGGCCTGATCCGAATGAAATTTCATTCCGATTGAGAGAGGTGGTTTTGTCCGATCGTCAATCCGATTGGCGTCCATGTACACAGCCATTCGGATTGTTGAAGTAAAATAATGCCCACTGTGCATGTGTGCAACTGCAGCGTGACGTCTTACCACCTCTGCGCATGCTCAGAACAGATCAAAAACATGGCGGGCGGTAAACAGAAGCGGTCTGTTGCCGACGCTATTTTTTTACTGGAAATACTACGGGAGCTCAATATTACTGAACGTCTCGATGGCTGAATGGATAAAAATGCCGAGTTTTACACTCACGTGCATCTAAAGATGCAGGAAGCGGGAATTCACCGAAGCTAGAGAATAAGCAGATAAAATGCAAGGGAAAAGACGTGCGGACAAGATGCCGTTTGTTTACAATTTCTCTTCCGGGAAAGACAAGTCTGCGCATGCAAAGCTATGGTGCGTGCATCGCGGCGTGATCGGATCATTCCAGTTAGTGTCCATGTAAACAGAAATTTGGGATTTCCGATCAACCAAGATTTGAATCGGATTGGGGAAATTTGGCGCATATAAACGTAGCTACTGTGTACCGTATCACCTGTTGGTAAAATTACAGTAACGCAAGTAAATGTAATTTGTTACTTTCCACCTCTGCTGGTACTTAACTCCTTTATCAACGTCTCTATAAATACAGCCTAGAGAAGTTTGGCATGGCCTTTGTCTGCACCTGGGTCTCCTGCTAGCAGAAAATTCCAGAATCACCTCAGCTGGCTTCTGTCAGTGTGGAGAAGCAGCGGTTCTGCTCCAAGTCCCTCCCACATGTCATCCATCTCTAAGGCTGAGCCAGCTCATTTGTATTTGAACTTTTTATTAACCATTATCAAAAGCTCATGACTGTAGGTGTTACAGTGTTAGCTGTTGCTGGACCAAAGTGCAGGTGATGACTCCCAGAGGCAGGCAGGAGAACTTAAAGGTACTTTAACAACGAATAAAACCAGGAACATGTAGATGAAAACAAGAAGCTAAAGCAACAGGACCAGCTGGGAGATCGGGGTTCGATTCCCAGTCGGATCACACCAAAAACTTTGAAAAAATGGAACCCAATCCCTCCCCGCTTGACACTCAGCACTAAGGGGTTGGATTGGGGGGTTAAACCACCAAATAGTTCCCGAGCGCGGCCACAGCTGCAGCTCACCGCTCCCCACCATGGGGATGGGTCAAATGCAGAGATGTAATTTCACCATTGTGTGATGATGACTTGGGACTTTAACTTTAACAGTTGAGAACAGGAGAATCTGACAATCCTGGTCCTCAAGTGCCACTATCCAGCATGTTTTAGGTGTTTCCCAGCTCCAACACATCTAATCCAATGGTTGAATCACCTGTTCACCAGTTTATCAGGTTCTGCAGATGCCTGTCAATCCCCTACTGATTAAAAGCAGGTGTGCTGGAACAGGGAAACAACTAAAACATGCTGGATAACAGCACTTGAGGACCAGGACTGCCTACGTCTGGTCTATAAGGGAAGGGCATCGCAAACAGGGAACCAATGAAAAAATGGTGTAACTTATTACTGACTGGAGAGCTGAGGTCAAAATAAATAAATGAATGAACCAACAGAAACACAGATCATGACAATAGATCATAGTTTTATTATATTATATTTTATTTATTTATTAACTTTTATTTGGGGAGGATGAAAACCATTTGAAATGAACCATGTCGTTTTCAAGTGGGTCCTGCATAGATATTAATAATGAGAATAAAAAAAGAACCAAGATAACATAAACAACATTTTCATCGAAAAGATGATGAAAAGATGTAATAGGCCTTAAATCAGCAGGTCATTTGTTTCATTCCATTGGAGCTTTGACAGAAAACGACAACTTCTTTGGCTCTTTTTTTATATCTCTTTTTATACGTATAGTCATTTTGATTAGTTATGTGAAATTTTACAAAAACAGCAGATCTGGGAAGAGACCCCAGGAAAGAACCAGAACTCAGCGGAGTTTCTGGGAATAAGAACAGGGATGTCTGGACATGTTACCTCTGGATAAATGTAACTAGACGGACGGACAAGCGGTTGGCTGGATTGAAGAGTGAGATTAAAAGCCTGATTCACATGTGTTTAGTTTGAATAGAGTTCACTGTATTCTAAGACCTCTATAGTAGGATCTGTAATATGAAAGACAACTTTTCCTTTTTAAATATTAGTTTAATTTCAAGCCCAGTGTGCCAGTGTTGCTGCAGTATTTCTGCCAGCATGACATCTCTGTATTTCCTTTTCACGCCAGATCATTTTTTCCTTTAATGCAGAGTAAGTGAAGGTGATAGTTCAGTCTACTTCAGCAGTTACAGAACTTCCTAAAGAAACACAGCATGGGAGCTCAGCTGTATGTTTGTATGCTCCATCTCTGCAGCCATAACGAATCTGAGCTGATGATGTCAGAGTTTGCCTGGGGGCCACTGGTCCCTCCTCAGGCATCCAGCCTTTCCGACTGAAGCTGTAGAGAGCTCTGCCAGTCACTGGCCTAATTCTGTCGCTCCATCTTCCTTTTCTCCCTCTGCCTGCCAGAATCTTCAATGCACGAATGAATATGCATTCCTCTTGCCACAGTCACAAACAAATGTGTGAAATATCTGCACACTCACACAGAGCTGCTCAGATGTGAGATGCAAGAAAACAGAATATAATGTTTGATTTTTTTTTCAATGTGACAGTCACATTAGGTGTAGCTTGTCTTCCTGTACAGTAGGTGGCAGTATACATTTTACCTAGGATGCCATAAAACAGAGAGGAACTTGTTATTTCGACTTTCTTTTGATAGCAAATGTTCTGTGACACGTGGAGCTCCATGATCAGATTGAAACACCTCGTTATGTCAATGACGTGTTTCCTAGCGTGTAGCTCCACGGGCTGCAGTGTCTGTATCCACAAATCAGTAATAGAGCTGGAATGAAGGTTTTCCAGAGGAATATGTTTTTTCTGCAATAACAGGACTCTGAAGAAGAATACTACTGATAAATTAATTTCATCTTAGATGTTACAAAGACCTATTATAGACAATAGTAGTGTATGTTGCATATAACAGGTAATTATGCTTTTCTTTTACTCTGCATAAGCCTTTTGCCATCTGAAAACTCAAAAGTAATGGTGTGACAGGCAGGACTAATGGGTTAGGATATGTTTTCCTTAATTTGATAAGACATTTGCATAACTAAGTACAAACATTGCAAATAGGTTCGGTTGAAGGTTGAAGTGTTTCCTCACAAGACCATAGAGAGTTTGTTAACTTAGCTCAAATTAACAATCTGGTAAAAATAAAACAAAATAGATATGTTAATACATCATATTTTAGACTTAAACAATATCAAAGAAAACTATCTAGTGTTTTCAATATGGAAAGCTGGACAATCATCGCCAGCAGGGATAAATAAATGTATGCTGATGTGTGTATGGTAAAAAAATATCATCAATCCATCCTTTGAAATGGCTGATGCCTTATTAAAGATAAGAATTTTATTCAGATTCACAAAGTAGGCAGCCTCTCAGTAAAGCCCAAAAAGGTACTAGGCATATGTGAGAAATGAAAGATCAGTATGACCCACATTATAGGTAGTTAGACACATTCCTACAGTCACACACCTCACGTGCACGTGAAGAAATGTGATGGCAAAAGAAGAGTTTTTGCTCCAGTAGTTGATGTCCAGATGAGTCCATCCGTGTCATTGCTGAATGCACTCTTGACATGTAACAAAAATAAAATCTGTTAAAATATCTGGGTCCTTTCCGACATTCCAAATCTGAGAAAGAAACATTTTGTGGCCAAACAGAATGGGAGGAAATGAGGCTGACTGTAAATTTGTAGTCCTCCACCTTTTATCAGGCAGTCTATCCATCCATGATGTCATTTAGTTTGTTCACAGATTATAAAATGAAAATGTCTCAATTTAAAAGAAATAATTATAACTATTATTTATCTTTTCTTTTTTGCCAAATCATGAATATGACATTTAAAAAGAAGAAATTATTGGGACAGATTTGCTTGGTATCAGTTTTTACTGGATTGTGACATAATATAGGTTTGCTGAGGAAAAGTTTATTACAAACACGCAGCCCTAAAACAGAACCCTGGGGGACTCCATGATTGATGAGTTTAAAGAGTGATTTATAGTTGTTTACATTAACATATGGATTTTTTCAGACACATAGCTACTAAACCAGTCTAGCGCCAGACCTCTAATTCCATAATGTTGCCGTTTAATAAGTAGAATGTCATGTTTAATAGTATCAAAGGCTTAGGAGAAAGCCAGAAAATGCCATTGCTGTAGTCACCATTGTCAAGTGCATCATTGATTTTTTTTCCCAGCTAGATCAAGTACTGCCATTCAAGTCTTACTGTTCTTTCTGAAGCCGTGCTGAGGCTGGATTATTATGTTTCGTTTGCCCAGATATTTGTTATGTAAACGACCCTTTCTAAACCCATGGAGAGATTAAGCAGTAGTTCATTTCACCAGCTTTATAGACGGGTGTAACTCCTGTTATTTTGGCTGCATGAAGGACTTCTCCAGAAATTAGACACAGATTAATGCAACAGACAACAGATAATTCCTGAAGATTTGAATTAGAATTTTTCTCATTCATAATAATTTTTTAAACCTCATCATAGTCAGCTGGCTTCAGGAAGAAAGAGTTCAGCCTGACAGTAAAACACCTTGACTTTGGTGGATTTTATTTGATAGGTGTTCTCCAAAAGAGGCAAAAGGATAATTAAGTGTACTGGTGAGGGTGACGTCACTGGTGGTACTGGTTATATAGAGTCTTTAGGACTACATAGCATATATCCTGTGATGCATTTATAATTTTTTTTAATACCAGCTCTTACTCTTTTAATATGTGTGGGTTTATTTCTATAATTAGTATGCACTGCATGTCAGCTCAGGGTTAATCCAAAGACACAGAAGATTATTAACATCCACACTTAAATCACAGTCACCTCAGAATCAATACTGAACTTAAAATGCTTGACATCAGGTAAAAACAGCCTGAAAAACACCTGGCAAAACGACCCGGGCAATATTCCAACCAGAAACCTTGCTTTGAGGTGTCAGAGCTAATAACTTTCACACACACACACACACACACACACTGCCCCCACAAAGACAAAAAGAAAAAAAAAGCATGACTGCAATCAATCTCAGCCTTCACAGAGAAAGGCTTTGAGGAAAGAGTGTCAGCTTTAGTAACAGGGCAGTGCTGCTTGCATACATCAGAGCTAGCTGTCAGGCAGTCTGTCAGACAGTCTCAGAGTTAAGAGTGATCCATCCATATGCAAGCTTTCCTAGCTAGTGGCTGGCACGTCAGTCAAGCTGAAGGCATTTTCAAAGCTTCTATTATGAAGAGCAGAAAATAAGCACAGAGCAAACAAATATGACAGAGTGTAAACATGTTACTGTGTGTGGAAAATCACCGCCAGGTGACTGAGAGAAATCCTGGGAACGACACAGGAGACAGTGTTTTCTGCGCATCCTGTCACAAGAGATTTCTGATTGGGATTTCACAAAAGCGTACATCAGCATGGAGATTTATTCAGCGCAGTTTGCCCCCAGACTAAGTTCAGTTGAGCATGTTTCCACTGTCCAGCCAGGAATCTGCCCTGGGCAGGAATGTCTAGTGGGCTAGATTCCTCTAACCGGTTGTTTCTCAAACATCAAGTTCTGAAATTTCATGATTTATTTTATTGGAAAATATTACAAACATTTTACAAATTTTATCTATCTATCTATCATCTATCTATCTAGTATATACTGTACACACACACATACGCACGCACACACACACACAGCGAGAGAGCGAGAGAGAAAGAGAGAGAGAGAGAGAGAGAGAGAGAGAGAGAGAGAGAGAGAGAGAGAGAGAGAGAGAGCCCTACCAGTGCCAGGGTGGAAAACATTTCAAGAGGCGATACATCTGAGAGAGCAACAATTAAATATGATATGTACCACAGGGAGATATCAAGAAGCAATAAGCTGTTTCCCAAGTCTAAACACGTTTTATGTTTGTGCATCCACTTTTGTAGATCTGGATGCAGTTCCTTCACCCACTCCACTGATCAAGTACCTATAATGGTATGTATTTGCTGCTCATGCTGACCTTACCTTCCTGGAGTGAATGATTCGCTGAGGCAGCAAGTGAAACAGCTTTGTGATACTCCAAATCCCTGCCTGAACCTCTCTGGGCCACTAAACCTGCTTTGTAATCCAGCTCCCTGCTCTTTGTTTAGTATTTACTCCACCTGCCTTATGTTTTTAATTATCCCACCTCAGTGAATATACTTGTGTTCTGAAAGAGTGTGTGCTTGGTTTCTGCTGAAAAGATGTGGAAATGGTGAATGTGCAGTAAACCTTACCTCATGGCCAGTCTGTTGAACTCTGATGTTCTAGCCCCACATGACCCTTTAGCCTTCAGAGGACTTAGATCCCACCTTCACCTTCAACCCACTCTCCTGCCAGCTAAACAACTTTATTCTAGTAGCTATATGTGAACAAGCCCAATGAGCAGGGCTATTTGGACACAGTGTTAAAAGAAGAATCTGCTGTTACACTTAGAGATTAATGAGGTACATCTAAGATGTTACAAGAAGGGCGAGCCAGGATTAAAGCTGTTATAGCAAATTTGGAAAACAAATTAGCTTAAAACATTTTTTTCATGCCTCTTAATGTTCTAACATAGTAAAGCTATAAATATATTGTGGAGATAAAAAAACGAAAACAATTTAAAAAGTGGTTTTCTTGCATTTGTCTAGAAACCTCCACCAATAACACGTTTCAGAACCAAATATTGGACCACCTGGTTGTCAGTCTCGCCGAATCGTCGCACTTCCCTGGGTCCTCCATTCATTACACACTCACATATTTAGCAGCAGAACACCACAGGTGTGAGAGGCTCTCCGCTCAATAACATCAGAGAAGGAGAAACAGCCGGCTGCTACCACTTCAACTTTAGGACAAACTACCAGAGTCCCAAAAAGAAAAACACCATTTGAAGTCACGGACAACAAAAAACGTTTGAACATAGAAAACGGCGACTGATATTTAGCATTGTCTCTTTCCTCCCGTACCACAAGTTTCCGGTTCCGGCAGAAGCGTTTCAGGGAAGATACCCGAGGGAAGGGATGAGTGTTCCATGACCGTGTTTGCGTTCTGTAGATTTGCTATAACAGCTTTAAAGTTCACTGGGGTTCACTATCATCTATAGAGGTCTATCACACCACTGAGAAGCTCTCTGATGAAGTGAGCACTGAGACAGCTGACCTGATAATTAAGATGGTTACCAGTAACACGCATACAGCCTGCATCCCTGTACCTGTACCAGAGTGGAGCTGTCATCAGCCACCTCATCTATGTGACACCAAGCTGTCACCAAGAATGAGTGAGACATTGACCCACTGAACTGCTTCACCAATATGGTGATTTTTAGTGAATTACGTACATGCATACTCCTCTACGTTCCTCTTTATTCCTGCAGCATTTTTTTAATAAAGACCTTTTTTATTTTGATATGATCGTATGTTTGTGTGTTAAGTTTATATTTAACACCTTTACTTAAACAGCAATCGAATGTGAGTGATTTCTAGAGTGTGCTGACTGAGATTATTGTGTGTGACTAATCAATATTGACATCCAACAGCATTTGGATGGGAGAATCCATTAGGGCTTTTCCTTTCTGTTGATTAAATCCCTGCTCCTTCAGGATTTGTCTCAAGGACATCCTCATGACACTACATCATCAAACACTCAGGAAGATCTGCTCTCTCTGGTAACAGGAAAACACAATTTCCTCAACCAGCCCATTGACTGAACTGGAATTGAGATAGATGGATAAAATGCTTAGCTTGGCTTAGAATGCCAATATTTTTTACTTTCTGTGAAAAGTTTTTCACATTGCAACTTAAGAACCTGCTGTTGAGTTTTATATTCAGAGAATTAGATATTTTCTATGTGAATTATGTTTATTACCTGACAAACAGAGAGAAAGCGCCTGTTTTCTGTACTTACACCAGACACAGGCACGAAGGCGACTTGAGATCAAGTACAGAGATATATCTAGCACTAGATATATCTGCTGCCTTGGTGTATGTCGGCGCTCAGATCGAGTAGCCCGCCTCTGCCCATCACATCTGTCAGCGTTGGGGGTCCGACGTTAGTCTTGGTGTAATGCAGAGAGAGAAGGTGGTTAAAAAGTGGGTAAATGATAAATTACCTGCACTTGTATAGCACCTTTCAGAGTCAGAGGACTCCAAAGCGCTTTACACTACAGTGTATCATTCATCCATTCACACACACATTCAGACGCTGGTGGTGGTGAGCTACATCGTAGCTACAGCTGCCCTGGGGCGCACTGACAGAGGCGAGGCTGCTGAATACAGATGCCTCCGACCATCACCAGCAGGCAACGTGGTTGAGTGTCTTGCTCAAGGACACGACAGCGACAAACGAACCTGTGACCTTCCGATTGCAAGGCGGCCACTTAACCCCTCTGCCACCATCACCCTAGTGGTGTATAACGTATCCTCACTTGAGCAATTCGCACACCGTGTCGACAAATCCAAGCGGAGCTCTTCGTTTTCTTCCTTCTCTCATGCAAGCAGGCAGTGTTCGAAAAAGACGTGAGTAAAGTCGAGCTGACGCGCAACAGGTTCCAGGCTCGCGATCGCATCTCACTGCACAAACTCAATGTGCACGCCACTTGTGACGCTTCTCTCAGGTGTGTACCGATTGAAAGAGCGTGCAGTGCCTGCAGCAAAGGGCCTCGCTGGGTTTGAACAGGAGTGTTTCAGGAGCCACGTTTCACAGGTGCCACTCATTGTCAGAGAGGCCCTTCATGCAATAAAGACATGCACACTGCTTCTAGCTCAGAGGCGAATGTGGGTGGAGTTTTTTCTCCTAGAGCGCTGCCGCAGCGCGCAAGCAAGGAAGCCCTCTACGGAACGCGTGGGTGGGTAGAGCTAAGCTTTATAGGCCTTTGAGACCATGAAGGGCAGGACAACGCAGGATAGGACAGACAGCATTGAGCAGATGTGTGCATGCCAACAACACACTCACATCATTTTCGGAGGAGAGATTGTGGGCCACCGACGATCCCTTGTAGCCCGGTTGGAAGAGGTAGATCCTGTTCTCAGGATTCCCACACACGTGTACGGACATCTTGGTCTTGCTGGACGAGGGTAGATTCTGGATTTTGCACAAGGCGTTTTCCACCCTGAGTCTCAGAGTGGTGCACATATGCTTGTTCTGAGCCTGTACCATCACGTTGATGTGCCGATAGAGGAGGACCAAGGCAAGCACGAGCTTCATGATCCACTCTTTCCGCATTGCCTCTGAGTCAAGCACAGAGTAGCCAACAGAGGCACGCGACGGTGCTGCGCTTCTTCAGCACCCTGGATACTTCCTGCCTGCTACACTCTCTTCTTTCCAGCCAACCCCTTCAGCACCAAGGAGAGAGGCACACTGTTGGACTGTGCCAGCTGGAGCACAATCAGCAGTCAGCTACCTCACACCTTTAAAGGATGGACTTCCCCAGTCTACAACAGAACTCAGAACTGGTCTGTTGTTCTCCGTGGCTCTGGGTGGTGTTTGTTCTAATTGGAACCTGCTGTTACCTAGAGAACGTATAGTGATGAGACTGAGTAGCTTTAGTTTTAGTAGAGCTTTGTGGTGCAGTTTCATTACCGTTCTCTTTAGCGTTTGATCTGTTTTTTCACTTGAATATAAGGATGAGTGTTGGTTTAGTTTTAGCTTGAATAATTTCCCTGCCTTACAGACTGAAGGTCGCCCTTTGTTTAGTTTTGTGTTTAACTTCCCTTTCTACTTTAGGACACCTTTGGTTACAATAAACATTTTAAACAGTTGCTGAGACTTTGGTTCTTTCCTTCTGTATTTTTGTGTTACTCCCTCCTGGACCTCCTAGACCAGGGAGGGAGTGTAGCAGCGTTCCACCGGAGTATTTCTCTGAGATTGATGTGGTGGCTAAGGGGTTGTGGCTGGCTTCCTGGGATAGGGGGGTTACGGGTATGGCCTAGTATGGGCTACAGCACCTGGTGGGTGCCTTGAGATCAAATTTAATTGTGGAAGGGGGGACTCTGTGCTTTTGACCCTTTTGAGATTGGAACATGGTGGTGTTCAGTGTTGGTTGTTTCTGATTGGGAAACACTCAGATGGGAACTGTGACTGTGGGGAGCTGAAGACTGTGGGGCAGAGCAAGACTTTGTACAGGGTTTTGGGGGTTGCTGGTGTGATGGTGTTTAGTTTAGGGACGTTGTTGGAGCTGGTGGACTGGTGTCGAATGAAGGCATTGTTGGGCTTCTTGCATGCTGTCAGCCTGTATGACAGGTTGAGCCTGCCCATCCAAAGAAGAAAGACTCTGGAGACATCCCACCACCATAATGCCTCTGATCCTCCAGCTCTGTAACTGTCCACACATGAAAGGGTTTGTCAGCTTTAGATGGTGTGATGAGGTGATGACATGCCATTCATGGGATTTAGAATGAGAGATGACCAACGCATTAACACCACTGAGGTACATTCTATGCCTCCTTTGGTCTTCTGCCACCTTTATTAATAAAAGTGACCGCATTGTGGGACGTGGCTGACTCAAGAGGGGATTTCTGCAGTGCTGCAGGCACTTTCCACAGGGAAACTCTGAGGCCTTACTGGAATGATTTGGAGCAAAGAAAGAATTCTGGTAGGGTTATGAGCCGCTCCAGTCACCAAACAATGCACAAGCTGAGGCGTCTCTCTTGAAGCAATTTAGCCACTAACCTTTTATCAGTAGGGATTAATGAGGCTGGTTTGTTTGCTTGTCAATCAGTCCTGCCTTTACACCCTGCTGTGATCACGGAAGGGTTTCTTTTTGATCCCATCTTCAAACACTCCAAAAGGCAGAGGAGTATGCAGTCTGAGGCTGCATATTTTGTTCACAACATGCAGAGACTCAGAAAGTCATACAGGCAGCAAAAATGCACAAAAGCCTCCTTTTGGAAGAATGATCCTCTTTATCTGCTTGGCAGAGCCTCCACTTGACTCCTTGTTATCTATTAATGAAGCCAAAGGATGCCACATTCGATGCAGCAGGGCACACAACAACAAATGGGTGAAGGAACAGCCTGAAACAGATTCACACACATCATGAAATTGAATTAATCACAAGGATAGGAAATTAAAGGATGCACCAATTAAGTTTAGAAGCATAAACTAATCTTTTCACACACTTTTCATTTTCCAGCATATTTTTCACATTTCCTGGAACTTTTTTCTCCTCCATACAGCAAACAGCTCAACACGTCACCACGAGAGGTGTAGGGACACACAGGGCTTAGCCCCGCCCACAGACATCAGGATCTTCACATCATTCATTTTCAGTCATTTTTGTTCTAAGGTTTGAAGCTAATGCAAAACTCTTTCTGTGTAATTAAAACAAACAAACCAGGCCTACCCGCCTGCAGCCAGAAGGCTGCAGTCGTTGAGTCCTTTGGCAAGACACTAGAGGGACTGATGGTGTCTGTGAATCAATTTTAAATTAGATTTTTAGGCTTTTTGTTACCAGCAGTTGTCAAAGAGAAAAGTCCATTTCTTTAGATGAATCTCTGAGAAACACCAAAGAGAAAGCTTAATTTAAAATATTTTTTGCACCAATAATGTGGTTCCCAAGAGCTGTAATACACAAAAAGTAATTTTTCAGATCCTGGTTCAGGTTTTTGCACATTTTCTTTTCTTTTTCATAAAAATAAAATTTCAGATTCTGCTCTTCTGAAGTTTTCAGACCTAACTGTTTGTCTTCTGCCCTTATCATGTTCACGTGTCACACGATGGCCTAATCAGCTGTTCACGGTCTGAATAAAAGTCACATTTAATATTGGGGCAAATTTGACTAAAATTTATTCCTTATTTCTTGGAAGAGCTCTCTTTTATTACACTTGAAAATCATGTATGATCTTACCTAACTATGGCTGTTTTAAATTGTATATAACTGTGTTTATCACAAATAAACCCTTCAGATTTGAGCCATAACCTTCTATTTAGTCAGAGCAAATTTAAACTAGTTCACCGTTACAGGCCTGTCAGCTATGTTCTACATGTCTTAATGTCCACAGACGTCATTGTTGGATTAAAAAACAAAAACGATCTAACACAGCCTCACCAACCTGGTGCCCGTGGGCCTCCAGGAACCACATAAGGTGCCCGTAATACTATTCTCCAAATAGCACAAGTCTAACATAAAATAAGTAAATCTGCTGCCATCTTTTTAATCACAAATGCATTAATATGGATTTTAAAACAAAAATTTCTTTAAAAGACATTAAAATATGTTTATTATACATGAAGTTTAGTTTAACTCTGATCTATTCTAGTTCAAAGCCCTTTGTGTGGCTCAATTATTATGAAGTAGCTCTCAGCTTCACAAAGGTTGGTGACCCCTGCTCTAACAGGTGTTTTGTGTACCTAAAGCTTGACGTGGGTTATTATTTGGGCAATGGACATCTGTTCTGGTCCAAAAATGTAATTAAAAGAACTATATGAAAAATACTTTAATACCCATGGGAAAATCATAATCATTAATCAAATAAATGAATCATGACAAAATCGCTCTTCATGAAGAAAAGACAGAAAGAAATAAACTTTTTTTCTGTTTTAATGTTTTCTAGTTGGTAGAAAGCAGACAGGCAGTAACTTTATCTATATGAACTTCATTACAGCAGGAGGGACAAGCATACACAGCGTTCATCTTGTAACCCTCAGCAGAACTTCCCCTGAACTCTACACTACACCTCTATGTATATTAGCAGTGCTCTGCTGCCACCTAGTGTTCAGTTCAGTACACAACATTTACAATGTTCCATGTCCATTTACACTTCATCAATAACACATATAATATTTACACATCCCAACAAACCCCACAATGGTTACCTTTCTAATGAGACCGAAGTAATCAAACAGACTTGTAGTTATAGGAATATACTCATTAAAGTGTGGGTAAGTCATCTGTGCCTTACTAAAATTATTTTTAATAAAACAAAAATTGCTTGGGCGCAAATTGTCTTGAAAGATTAAAATGTGATTAATCAAGATTAATTCATTACAAAGCCTCTAATTAATTAGATTAATTTTTTAATCACATCCCACCCCTAGTAAAAATGGAAGTATCATATTTGACATGACAGCTAATCTGTGGAATGCAGGAGCCAAAAAAACTTACCAGGTACTCCTTTGTGAAGTTTTCTTGTTCTTCATGATACAGTTGATATAAAAAAGAAGACTTCAATCTTTTTGCTTTACAGCCTTAAATGGAAACACAAACAAAAAATATATTTTGACAACCATATGTATCCAAATAAACTTACAACATCCAACAAAAACATTATCACAATTATAGTTCAGAAAATGTTTCAAAAATAACAAGAAATATTTAGATTAATTAACCCCCCCCCCCCCCCCCCAAGTCAAGGGAATTAACCATTTCCTTGGCAGACCATGGTTACTGGATTCCAGCTGTGATCATTTAGAATCAATGTGATTATAAAGTGGAGCATCACAACAGCTTTTCCTGATTCACATTCTTGCTTGGTAGTGCAACTGACAACAAACAACTGACTATGGGTGGCAGGCCACTTTCAGAAGATCTCAGGGACAGAGTTGTGGAAAGACATAAGGCAGGAGATGGCTACATAAAAATCCCAAAGGCTTTATCAATCACAAAGAGCACAGTCTATAATACAGAAGTGAACAAGGGTTTGGTACTACTAAGACCCGACCTTCCAAACTGGATGAAAGAGCAAGGAGGAAACTGGTACTCCCTTACTCCCTACTCTGCATGCTACTTTAAAGTCCTGAACAAATTGTTGTCTAGTGCTCCTCACAGAAACACACGCAGCAGCAGATTCAGGCTGACATGGTGGATCACCAGTCTGTTGTTTGCTTGTGATTATCAAACCCACTCATGTTCTATTTCTGCCATGCAGTAACCTTTAGAATCATAGTTTATCTTTCAAACACACACAGCTTATACTGCAAACAGCAGAGTTTCCTCCTGGCAATATATGGGGGTAATTTATTTGTCACATGTCCAACGTCTTTTTAGTGAGTGCACAATCATTTGTACAGCAGCTATTCCTGTGCTACTTGTACAGCAGGTGCAGCGATGTCAGAGGAGGCTGCCGTCATATGGGTGAAAAACGGCTTAAATGTTCTGAGTAGGAGACAGAAAACAGCGGTGTGTGTGTGTGTGTGTGTGTGTGTGTGTGTGTGTGTGTGTGTGTGTGTGTGTGTGTGTGTGTGTGTGTGTGTGTGTGTGTGTGTGTGTCTACATATATTATAGTCGGAATGGCTGAACTGTACACTCTGACAAGCCAGCTACTGAGGTATAACTGATGACTCATGATTATAAATAGATTTAAAACAACATAAAGAAAACAACAATGGACGTGATGATAGCTGCTCTTTCTGTGTGCACATTCTTTACTAGAGCTGCATGATTTATATTGTGCAAAAGTCATTAAAAGTGTCATTTCATTAATAAGTTCTTTATTAATAAATACTGCTTCAGCTGCAGAGTTAAAAACAATTAATAAAATGTTTTGGTGTTTAATTCAAATTGGTGAATGGTTTATTTAAAAGTCTCATTAAGAGGGAGGCATGGCCGTTAATACAGTAAGAGTGATGATAATAAACTAGTTGACAGTGAAGGCTGTGGTTATAAAACGTGTGTCATTATGTTTCCACTTCACCTCATCTCGCCTACGTATGGTAATTAAATAGAATCTTCTAGAGTCCTAAAAAACCCCAAGACGCTTTGAAACACACCAGTCATTCACACATTCACACACTGCTGGTGATGAGCTACATTGTAGCCACAGCTGCTCTGAGGCACGCTGACAGAGGAGAGGCTGCCTCACAACAGGCACCACCAGCAGGCAAGGAGGGGGAAGTGTCTTGCCCAAGGACACAATGCCTGAGACAGACTGACCTTCCAGTTGCATGGCGGGCACCCCTGTCTACCTTATCCAGGTCACATGATCAGCAGCCCTAGAAGGACAGCCCATACCGTCCTCCTCCTGACCTAGAGATGCATGAAGCAGGACGTCTCCATTAGCCCTCACCAGGCAGTTCCCCCCTTTATGGCAGAGAACCAAATAATACTATCTCAGAGCAGTGATGAAACCAGAGTCCTCCAGCAAACATCATTTTTAGCTTCTTTTGTACAATCTAAACAGGTTTTCTTGGTTTCTTGAGTCTAACGTGGGGTGAATCTTTAATCTTTGGTTTCTCATGATCAATAATCCATCATTTTGATGCTCTATAGTAGTAAGCCACATCCATTTTTGGTAACAACCCTGTGTTAGAGGTATCAGTGGAGGCGTGGTGTAACCCATACACAACAGAACCAAACTTCTTCCATGGGTTTTCTTACGTTGTGGTCCCTTTCTGGCTGAGACAATGATGAATGGAGGACAGCTTGAATCAGACATCTGCAACCTTGGAACCAAAATTTGTAAATCAAACTGTGAAAGCAGAAGAGAACAGGAGAAAGACAAGTGAAGCCAGGGACTGTGACATTATTCCATAGGGTGCTGTACTGGTTCCTGTTTTTCTGGGGCAGCTGTGGCTCAAGAGAATTGTCATCTGCCAGCTGGAAGGTTAGTAGTTTGATGTCAGAGTGTCTTTGGGCAAGGCACTTAAGCTCAGGTTGCTCCTGAGCTATGCATCAGTGTGTGTGTGTGCGTGCGTGCGTAAAAAACAGAGGGAGAGAGATAACTTTTAGTGGTCAGTCAGAATGGAAAAGCACAATCTAAATGTAATCTGATTACTTTTGAAGATTATGACTATGACAGCATTATAAACTGTTTACAAACCCCCAGATGCTGCTAAGATTTAGGACCTGGCAAAATAACTAGTGTATAACTATGTAGAATTATTATCAGACAAACTAAACACAGCTTAAACTTCACTCCTTTATGTATTTTTCTATCTGCGCTGCAGTTGGACAAAACAGAGAGTTTGTGTTATAAAGTAAAGTTTTGGGTATTTAAAAGAGACAAGCTGATCATGTTGATGGTTGTTTTCTATTTAGTTTTTTTGTTTTTTCATGACATTAAAAATATATGATAGAAATTTGATTTTCATTTAAATCAATCCAGCTGTGTCCCTGTGAAGCAACACTAAGAAAATCAACTCAAAAGCCAATATGGTAAAGTAACTGATTACTGACCTCAAAGGTTCCGTCTTCGTTCTTGGAAAAAGCTGTTCAAGCAAAAATCAGAGGTCTGACCCCTTCCTTCAGGCTCCCCCATAAGCCCCCTTCAGACAGGCCATGAAAAACGGAAATGTTCGGGACTCTGTCCGTAAGACCTTTGTGTCTGAATACAAATGTCCGGTTAACCTTTTCCTGAATTAGACCGGACAAAGCCCCTAGTAACAGGACCGGACTCGTCACGGACAGGGTGGCTGCTTCAGACTGGTGAGGTCGAGTTCCGGACAGAGAGGAGGAGGGGAGCGGGGGACGCTGGTGCGCACCTAGATTATGTTTATATCACGTGACTGGGAAAGCAAAGTTTTTCAACAAGTCTGACCAGAAAACTTTGCCACTTGGTCGTGAATGTTTCCATATACGCTGGGTAGCTCGCTCCTGTAGCATGCGGCGAACCATGGCAGCTCGCCTCCTACGGTACCGTCTCCTGGATGCGCGATGGAGTGCATCACAGCGCTTCCGTGATTCCTTTATTAACCATTGAGCTTCATCATCCAGGTCTCTGCGTCTTCATGTGCGCAGAATTGTGCTTAACGTAAGTCCGATCAGTGAGAGGAATTCTATCACTTACTAGCTTTGTTTGGGGAAATGACGCATGTACGCCCGCTGCATTATGCAATATCCCCCCGGCATCTGGAACTTTTCCCTGCTTTGTGAAGGCAGCCCGAAAGGACAAGTTCCGGTGCAAAAGTGGTGTGTCTGAAAACACAGTTCTGGTTAAAGACCAGACTGAATTGTCCACACATATTCCAGAGTGTCAATATGAAAAGGGCTCTAGAGTCACATAACCGGATGACAGCAGAATATGGTACAACACTAGCTTGTGGCAGACATACAGGAGCAGATACTCAGCTCTACTGACTTGCCAAGGTCAGAATTTCCCAAACCAACTCCGAACCGATCTGCCTATCACTCACTTTGTGTGTACACCCCCCCCCCCCCCCTTCCTCCTGCCAGTGGCGGCCGGTGACTTTTTTTTTGGGTGGGGCGCTAACCACATATCACCACTAGGGGACGCAAAATTACCATTGATTCTTAAGCATCAGCGTCACACAACTGACGGTCACAGTAGCGCTTCCGGCAACAAAGTTATTCAAAAGGTTTTCAAATATATTAAGCATGTTTTTGACAAAAACATTCATCCATTCACCCATATATTACACAAACTGCACACACGCTTAAGGGGAGTAGGCTAAATCTAATCAATAGAATCCACTTTCTACAAACAGAACACCCATAAGCTGTAAATAAACGTGAGGCCGTAAAATAGACGCTACACGTATCCAGAAAAACACACAGTGACACAACGCAAGATATTCACAGAAGCAGCCGGCGTTTAGATTAAAGCCCAGACTCACAAACAAGAAGTACCACTTAGTTCAAACCGTATGGAGCGGTGCTAGCCGCTAACGAGGCAGCATGCTATTTCCTGAAGCCAAAAGCTAAAATGAGGCTTACCTGCAGGTTATGGCCATAATCCGTGTGGTGTAGTAAAAATAATCCACTCGGTTCGTGAAATTCTACATCCCAACGTAAAAGCTTAGCTGATCAGACTGTTTGCTGGCATTGTTTTGCCAAGAGTTTGCCCGCCGCATTCATCATTTTCCTGTTTACGTGGATTCTCTCCCTGTGATTGGTTAACACGAAAGCCAGCCAGCTGAAAAAAACTCAACAACAAGCAATTCGATTGGCTGAGGTTTCACACAATGGAACCTACTAGTAGCGTTTGCTACGTCAGGTTTTGAAGCAATTAACTTTATTTGTCACTGATGATTTCACAATTATAGCAAAGATGGCTAAAAGGTTGGACAACAAAAAAATATTCAGTGGAAGTAGTGTGTTGCTGCCGTGACAAATTGGCACAGATGGAGCCACACTGTGCCAGCCTGTGGAAAGTTTTCCCCTCAGGGCGGGGTGAACAACCCGACCAATCAGCAATCTCCTCCCCCTGGTCTGAGCAGAATTCACCCTGTGAGGCGGCGACGATCGCTAAAAGATGCGACCAACCGCTCTCCTATTCTTTCTCGTTGTGGACGGTTTGGGGACCCACTGCACATGCGCCAGTTAGCCCATATTAAGTCAATGGTAAAGATTGCTGCGCCCGCGAGAGGACACGTGACAAGTACGTCGACGATTCGGCCGTGTTAAAAGTAAAATAAAACATTATTAAACACAGATTACACACAGCACTTAGTCCATATGGTGTGTATAGATCGTTTAGTTCACTTTTTATGTTTTTTTAAATATATTTTGTGATTCCTATCTTCTCCTTCTCCTTCCTGTGAGTGGTGGGGCGGCGCCCTAGCGCCCCCTATGGACGAGCCGCCACTGCCTCCTGCCCTATGGTAGCATATATGGCGTGTGGTGTTTCTATGGTAAAAAACTGGGCAGTTTTTAGCTTTCTTTGCTTATTCTTAACTTCAAAATCACAAGAGCTCAGTGTCACCGACATTGTGGAAATCAAAACCTCCAGAGCACAAACCGAACTCCATCCTCTGCCTGCTCCTGCATGCTCACACGAACATTCACAGAGAGCGCAAAAGCAAAACGGGACATTCCGTCCGTGACACTATGCAGTTCCGCTAGCTTCCTTTTCAGCTGCTCCACTGAAGGCGAGTGTTTTGTGCACAGGAGTTCAAAACCTTTAATTGATTGGTTACTATTGATACTTTCTGATTTCCTACAAAGACTGCTTTCTGTTTAGGTATCAGAAAAATCTAAATATTGCTTTTATTTTCTACACAATATGTTTTAAATTGTGTGTAACTGCATTTGTTTGACAGAAGTTTTGTGCAGATTAGATTTATTCTCTTGTTGGCCCTAGTTTAATGTTGATATAAGTTAAACTGGGTTGTGCCTCATGTGGAGATTTAAAAGATCTTGTTTACTCTAAGCAAAGTTTTACTTTCTCGTACCTTTTCTTTTGGGGTATTATGTTATTCAGTTTTTGGTCAAATTTTCTTTCTGCATCACGAGTATGTTTTTATTTGTTTGTTTTGCACCTTCCACCAGGGGGGGATGGGGTTGGCTGGGAGGGGTGGGTACTGAGGGTTATGTGGGGTTATTTTAATCTGTACTGCACTTTGAGCTGCTTTCAAAGTATGAAAAGTGCATTATAAATAAAATTTGATTGATTGATTGATTGATTGATTCATTCATTCATTGATTGATTGATTGATTGATTGATTGATTGATTGATTGATTGATTGATTCTAAACCCTTGCCAGTACTGGAGGGGGTTCTCATAAACTGAGTTTGATATCTTGCTATCTAGCTTAAGTTTTTCCCTTGTCTGGAATCTGGACTGCTTCTTGTGACAAGGGTGTGGGCTGCACTGTGGTTGTTAGGACCTGTTGTTATGAGTTCAACTTCCAGGTTGCATTCAGGTTCATAAAAAAGCGGGAAAATCGACAAAAACCTCAACAATTTGAATGAAATATTAAATCTGAGCCGTGGGTTTCTGCCCTGGTCTGTAGAGTCATCTCCAAACCAGGAGGTGTCTTTGCTCGGCTTTGGCTGGTTTACCTGACCACGCTGGAACAACCCAGGGTAGCATCTCATAAATATGTGTGATGGAACAGAAAGGTCAAGTGCTAGACATACTCCTGGGGCCAAATCATATTTTTGTCCAATTCATCTCAGAAAGAGAAAAAGATCCAATATTTCTCCTGATGCTGTTGTGAAACTTAAATAGTTTGTCAGTCTGAATTTGTATTCATCCCTTCCTGCCAAGAGCACATGAAATAGATACAAGGGAAACATAATGGAATATTTTCAGTGTCTGCCATTCAAGCAGGTGGGATAAACACTGAGGGCTGTGGAGTGAAGGAAGGAAGAGTAAATTCAGCAGAGATTTAATATCTCAGAAAAACAGTAAATATGAACCATGCTGGGTTTCAGAGGCTGTTTTAATCATTTATATAACGTATATCACACACATACATGTATATATGTAGAAAAACGTCTCTGCCAACACGAACCAGAGGACATTTGGTTATTATTGTGTTTAGACCTGTCTCTGGGACATGTGTCTGTCTCTGGGACATGTGCCTGACTCTGGGACATGTGTCTGTCTCTGGGACATGTGTCTGTCTCTGGGACATGTGCCTGTCTCTTGGACATGTGTCTGTCTCTGGGACATGTGTCTGTCTCTGGGACATGTGCCTGTCTCTTGGACATGTGTCTGTCTCTTGGACATGTGCCTGTCTCTGGGACATGTGCCTGTCTCTTGGACATGTGCCTGTCTCTGGGACATGTGTCTGTCTCTGGGACATGTGCCTGACTCTGGGACATGTGTCTGTCTCTGGGACATGTGCCTGTCTCTGGGACATGTGTCTGTCTCTGGGACATGTGTCTGTCTCTGGGACATGTGCCTGTCTCTTGGGCATGTGTCTGACTCTGGGACATGTGTCTGTCTCTGGGACATGTGCCTGACTCTGGGACATGTGTCTGTCTCTGGGACATGTGCCTGACTCTGGGACATGTGTCTGTCTCTGGGACATGTGTCTGTCTCTGGGACATGTGCCTGTCTCTGGGCATGTGCCTGTCTCTGGGACATGTGTCTGTCTCTGGGACATTTTTCTGTCTCTGGGACATGTGCCTGTCTCTGGGACATGTGCCTGTCTCTTGGACATGTGCCTGTCTCTGCGACATGTGCCTGTCTCTGGGACATGTGTCTGTCTCTGGGACATATGCCTGTCTCTGGGACATGTGTCTGTCTCTGGGACATGTGCCTGTCTCTGGGACATGTGCCTGTCTCTGGGACATGTGCCTGTCTCTGGGAAATAGAAGTCAACAACATTTGTAGTTTATTATAAACTGTGACAGATCTCTTCCTCCATGGCGTTTATGATGTTTAACATCTTAGAGGTGGTTAAAACAGTCATTTTTATTGAAACTTAAAGAAAATAGTTTGACAGTGAGACAGTTAAATTATGAAGGACAAGATGATTGGAGACAAGAGACAAAACTCTTGTGTTTTGCAGAGAACATGGACAGATGCTGACTGGTCTTATCTTGTTGAAAACCAACAAATGTTTTGGACCCAAATAAAGATTGATAGAAAAGTGCTCTATAAATTCATCCATTTACTTTATATAATGATGTCATGTGTCTCCTGGTCATACGGACATTGGCTGTGAAACACATTAGTGATGCTATAACACCCCCCACACACACCCCCACCCACACACACACTGCTGGATTTATTTCATTATTCACCTGCGCTGTAGCTATTGTGCTGCTCTGAATGTTTAGTGAACCTGCACAGTGACCTGCAGGGTGTTACGCCGCAGTCACCCTGACCTCCTCTTGACCTCCGTCAGCAATAACAAAACCCGTCACAACAGCTGAAAAACTGCAGCGGTTCAAATGTCTGATTAAAAATTTTGACTGATCAAATCAGCCTTATTTATTCACAGCACCAGAGGCCATCAGTGATTGGCTGAAAACTGGCATCAAGCTGTACTTGATTAGTAATGTCTGATGAGCTTCTTCCCCCTCGTGGGGTGGGGGTACTGTTGATTTGGGCTGATGAGACTTAATCATGCTAATCAATGGGATGGAGGAGAAGGGCTGGGGAGTGGTGGTGCAAGATAAATCAGGAGCTGTCTCTGCGGCGCCAGATTGGTTTCCCTGCCAGGACGGGGGGAATCAGCTCTGTGCAGATCGGTTCAGATTATGTCATGTGTTGATACTGTGAGCTCAGATTCTTAATACTGTTGATGTGATGCTGAACATAAACACAAGTTGTTCTACTTACATAATGAATATTCAAATGTTCCTCAGAGATAAGGAACTTGATTATTTCATGTTCAGGCTCCTTTCCTGGCTTGGATTCTGAATCTCTCACATTTCTGACTTCATGGTTTTGGAAATGTGAAGCTAAATGTTAGAATTAATATTCTCATTTGTTTTTGGTGTAGTGTAGTTTAATGCCACCACTATACAGCCTAACGCTGCATAAATCAAGACAATTACAAGCAGTCAGGCTGTGGTACTGTGTTCAAATATACTAAACAATAACACATGATAGACAACCTCCATGTTCACACAAGTCAAACAGTCAGGAGCAAACACCAAAGCATTAACAGTCAGTGTGCACATGCATAGACAACACAGCTAAATATCACACTTCTAATCAACCATCTCCCAGACAGTAAATATGATCACAAAAAGGAACTTTATCAGCGCTGCTTTCAGATCAATAGTCATAAAAAGTCATTAGCAGTTATTCTTCTTTCAGGCTCATTGGACTCTTTGTTTAAAGCTCCTATTTGTAATCAAGTTTATCGCCTCTGCTTTTGGGACGAGGGAGAATGTCAATACTTTGAAATTTGAAGAAACAAATATCATTACTGAATGCCTAGCCACTGGGTATAAAACATCTTTATGGTTAATAATACCTCTGTGTGCAGAAACCCTCATGTTAAGATCAGGGTAAGATCATATATTTCATGAGGAAGACAGGGACTGACTATGATGGACCTGTAATGGTAAATGTGATGTTTATATTACTTATTTAGCACTGATAATCCTATATTTCACCATGGAGGATGTGTGTTACCGTACACTATAGTGAATTACTAGATACTAATATTGTTCCAATGTAGGATTATGTGTGTATTGTTATTTATTTAGCATGATGAGCGTTGCCCTTATGAGATATCTCGTCTCATCCCGGTGTGCGAGAGTAGCATCTAAAGTCGGTGACCCCGTCAGCGACAAAAACTGGTAGGGATCCGGACTTTTTTTCGTTTTTTTAATCATCTCCAGTGTAAAGTGCAACGCTGTTTATCACATAATGTTATAAATCCAGCGGGGTGAATTCTGGCAAAGTCGGCAACTTGTTTACATCAGTGAACAGCAGCAGGGAGAACGCAAGCTAACGCTTGTAAGCTAGCTAACACTTTTGTAAACACCGCTCTCTATGAGCCCACCTAGGTGTGCTAAACCTTCCCACAAGTGACCTGGACATGAAGTAGTAGAAACCAGGCTAAACTGGTAAAAAAATAACCTTAGTCGCTGCTTTTCCTCTCTGTTCAATACTCCCGTAATTCACTTTTGTGTTTCCCCACCTAGGTATGCTACTTCTTCCGATAACTGAACTAGGCTTGAACTAGTTGAAATCATGCTAAATATCACAAAAACGACAACAAAAAAAAAATCCCAGACGCTAATTTTCCCTTTGTTCAATACTCGTTGCACTCACTGTTTACTATGCTTTTGCCGTCCTCCATGGTGGACCCACATGATCTGGTGACATAGGTGCAAAAGGTGCAGGTGCCGGTCATTTATAATATTCATGTCAGGAGTGTCTATAGAGGTAGTAGAGACCAACATGGCAGCACAAAAGGATGCAAGAGGTGAGTTTTGAATAAAAAATCTATTTAAACCAATATAACATTTAAAAGTGTTGATGAGGGTCCCCCACTAAACATATATATAGTACACAATATACAACACACTGTCACAACCATACAGAATATGGTTTTAACGCATGCAGCAATGCCAAATATGTCCAACATCTCCAATTAACCAAGTACCTCATATTTAAATGAGGTTGTCGCTCATACAACACTGATTATGAACCAAATTCCACACAACTGATTAGATTCCCTTTCTCCTGACATATAATAAAGTCATGCCACGTTGAATCTCTTGTTGATAAACAAGATTTTTCCCATACGGTTCGTACCATTACAAACCTGCTCAGGATGGGAGAACATGTTGGAGTGAAGATTCTTTGCACTCTGTTGGTTTCCAACTTTTCAGTTAATTGTCATTTTATAATAAACTAAATCTGATTGTGTAACGGGATTGAAGTTACAATGGGCTTTGAATCTGGACCCGTTTTAATACGAACTGGAGCTTTTTTGGTTGGTGCTTTGAGGTTGGTTTGAATGCATCTACACATCAGCCCACGTGCTCTACATAGATTGTTGAGCTACTGTGGAATCGAATATAATCCTCATATGCCTGAAAAATGTCTTATTTACATACAAGACTTAAGACTCGCGTTGATCCTCAGCAGAGATGGCAGGCTTGACTGTACAATTTCACTGCTGCTCTGACGGAACTGTTGTTTCCAGTTTGGATGGAGGTGGATTGTGTCAATAACATTCTGTTTGTGTTTACATATGATAGTAGCATCATTTATTATACATATATCATAAGTGATTTATGTGGTTCATCTAGGGTAGGAGCTGCAGATTCAATTCAGTTCATTTCAGTTTATTTATATAGCACCAAATCACGACAAGAGTCGTCTCAAGGTACTTCACAGTTCAGGTATTTATGTTAAAAGTTTCCTATATACAGAAACCCAGCAGACTGCATCGAGTCACTGACTTGTGTCAGAGGCTTTAAAGCAATCTCTATATTAAACAAGCATGTAGCGACGGTGGAGAGGAAAATTCCCTTTTAACAGGAAGAAACCTCCAACAGATCCTGGATCAGTATGAGCAGCCATCTGCTGGGGCTCACTGGGGGTTTGAGAAGACAGAGCAGACACACACACACACACACACACACACAGAGAAACACATATTTTTCTGGGGGAAAAAATCAATTAGAGAAAACATAAATTTAATAGCTGACAGGAAATAATGCAATTAGAGAGTGGTGGTAGAAGAGAGTAGCAGAGTGTGTAAAGTGGTCAGTATGTCCTCCAGCAGTCTAAGCCTATAGCAGCATAACTACAGAGATAACTCAGGATAACCTAGCCTTTTAGATGGAGGCATGTGGGAGGCAGGGCCAGGGAGAAAAGTCTTTAACGACTGTAGTCCCCTCTGTACACTCCACCTCCCTCTGCTCCCCACTCGTCCAGATCTGGTCACTGATGTATGATGGAGTTTGATTATTGAGAGCTTTTTTATGTGAGAAGGAGTATGTTAACAAATCTATTCTGAATTTAACATGGAGCCATTGTAGGGAACCTAAAACAGGACAGGATGGTCTTTATCCGGTGGGAGGTCTGTAGTTCTCTGGTTCCCTGAGATGTGATGTTTTGCTAACTGGAACCACACAGGAGGTTTTCCATAGGATGGAGACCTGCTCCAGATGAAGGTTCAGGTTGAACATGTGTGTGATGACTTAACAAAGCTGGTCATCACAGTCTCCGAGCAGACTGGGGCTGATCCTGTCAGGACCTGCAGCTTTCCTGCTCTTAAGCCGCCTCAGTTCTCTCCTCATCTGTTCAGATGTTAGTGAGATCCTATCCAGGTTTGGACAAATGGACTTAGAAATAAAAATCAGGAAACATTGGAACAAACACAAATTTACCAACAAAGGGATGACTGAAAGAGTTGATTACACTTCCATAAACCGGTTGATGACTGTCAGGAAATATGACCAAATACCTTATTGCAGCTTTATAATCATGTTCTTCTTATCGTACATGAGAGAAACTGCTCAGCAATCATCTTCCTATTTTCCCTGTCCAGCTTGTCTTCATGGCTCACAGCCTGTAGCAGCCTTCTACATAAAACATGTGCATGCTTCTGGATAAGAGCTCTGATAGGCTATGACTAACATATTCATCATGTTCTTCGTGTAGTTGTGCCAAACGTCTGCCCTGAACCGCCACGGGACAGATCGTGTTACATCCCTACCTGTCACATGTAGAAATGAGTTGTAACAGGTCTGAAAATTCATCACAGGTGCATCCATCATGCATTCCTATGGGAAATGTTGCAGATGCATTGCATTTTGGTTCAGGTTTAAGAAGCTTACAGTGTACCACAATGCAAAAGTGGTGTTTGTGCAAGGTGTGTGTTTTCACCATCTGGGCGTGTCTGTTGAAGTATCTTATTTTGAAAGACGAAGAAGTCCAGACCAGAACACTGGAATTGTTATCTTATTGTTACTCATGGGTCAGGGCTGGGTATGTGGGGTTTTTGTGTGTTTGCATCTGTGCTTGCCATCCATCCATCCATTTTCCTCCGGGGTCGGTCGTGGGGGCAGCAGCCTAAGCAGAGAGACCCAGACTTCCCTCTCCCCAGCCACTTGGGCCAGCTCTTCCAGGGGAATCCCAAGGCGTTCCCTGGCCAGCCGAGAGACATAATCCCTCCAGCGTGTCCTGGGTCTTCCTATATGTCTCTTCCTGGTTGGACGATCCTGGAAAACCTCACCAGGGAGGCGTCCAGGAGGCATCCTGACCAGATGCTCGAGCCACCTCAGCTGGCTCCTCTCAATGTGGAGGAGCAGCAGGTCTACTCCGAGCCCCTCCCAGATGACCAAGCTTCTCACCCTATCTCTAAGGATGTTTGTGCATGAGGTTTAATGTGCATGACCAATAAATCTGGCCATGGTAGGGTATGACAGTCAGCTAGAGCATCAGATATGTGATGTTGTGACGTTCCTTTAGTTCAAACATGAGCTTCAATAAGCCATGAGGTAGATATGCAAATGTGTGACAGGGCTTTTAACTTCTTTTGTATCATTCCTCCCGCAAGCAGCCAGAAATGTTTGCCAAACAAAACGTCTGCATTCAGCTCACGGGAAGAGGTTATGAAAATACATTATGAAATATAATTTCTATTGAGCCAAGGGGTCCATTAATTTGAGCTTAAAAGAGAATTTGTTTGCAGCAGCCTCCACCTCAGCTCTTCTCTGTTTCAAATCACTTGCAGTCATTAATAATTGCTTTGTGCCCTAGGTGGAATAGATGTATGCTCATGATTTAATGCACAGCAGGTATTGATCAGAAGGGGGAATCTGGGGGCTCTATGCAAAGAAAGTGCTGCTGCAGTGCCAGCTGGGATAATTCTCCAAATGGCACACATAGTCAACAGTTTAGATTGGAGCTCTCAGGATTGACTTGCTGGTGTGAAGCTGTCAGCAACAAGCTGCTAGATCTTCCTGAGGGAAGAAGTCAGCAGGCTGGCATCTACACTGTGTTCAACCTCATAAATAAAACTCAGGAAAGGCTTCTCCTTCTGCTGGTAGTTCAGTTTGGCAGAACTAGTCCTAAACAGGCTCTTGTGAGGGTGAACTTGTCCTAGTGGTGAAGTTTTTTTTGTTTGTTGCATTCGTTGTGTTTAATTCTAGTTTAGTCTTTTATTTTCGTATCTATTCCTGAAGGTTTTGATCCGTGTGTTTCAGTGTCTGCCTCAGCAGGGGTTCATCACCTGTTCACCTAATAATCACCCTGTGTTGTAAAAATGGCCCCTGGGCTCTTCTGTGTCCCAGCGGGTCTGGATGTTTTTATTTATTGTGTTTCTAGTTTTGTACGTGCATGTTCTAGGTTTGTTACAGATTTGATTTTGTTATGAAATAGTTAGTTTAGAGTGTTTTCTGTGTAGAAACTCCAAACAAATCAAAACATGCAGTGTTAAAACACTTCTGTAATGGTTGGACAACTGTGTTAGCTCACTTCTCATGATGAAACTGGAGAGCAGGACCAACAGCAGCTGCAGGTCGATTTGGGTTCTAGTTTTGTTGAATTCATGCTTGTTTTTTTTTTTAGAGTCGTCTCCTTGAAAATATCTTTCATCTTTGCTTTATGATATTTTTTATGATCCTTTTATGACTTTATGGTTTGTTTTAATGTTCTTTGTGAAGCACTTTTTCCTTCTGGGATAAATAAACTTTCCTTACATGAAGAAAACTATTGTTATTATCGTCATGATGCTTATTCTGGGATCAGTTAGAGGTTTTCTGAATAACTTTAAGTCTCAACACAGAAGAAA
This sequence comes from Aphyosemion australe, assembly GCA_006937985.1. Taxonomy (NCBI): domain Eukaryota; kingdom Metazoa; phylum Chordata; class Actinopteri; order Cyprinodontiformes; family Nothobranchiidae; genus Aphyosemion; species Aphyosemion australe. The sequence continues at coordinate 581,756 of SSNS01000327.1, forward strand.
TTCCTAACTAATCCTAAACAATCAGCATGATTGCCTAAAGCAGCAGCAGGTTGTGTTCTTCTGCCTCAGCCTGCTTGGCTCATGTGTTATTGACACACTCTGATTGAGCCATGATGTGAGCTTAAATGGAGATGATGTCATTATTATTTGTTGTAGTTATTATTTGTAATTAATTCAAATAAATGAATTTGTTTACACAGACTATTACCGTTTATTGACTCTGAGTGGAAGATAAGCAGATTTAGCCTATAATGATGTTGATTATATGAAATAAAGCGTGAACAGTGTGGTGCAGAATAAGGAAAACTGTTGACTGAGAAGCAACACAAGCAGAGATTAATTACTACAAATCTCTTTGGGTGTTGGATTAGGAGCAGATTAGAGGCATGACCTACGATAATCTTGTCTGGGGTGGGGCTGGGGTGGGGTGGGGGGTAACTTGGTGACCTTTTTCTACCAAACTGGGATGAAGTGCTTAGTAATATGAGGAGTCACTGGTTACAGACTGGGAGACCAGGACGTGTGCACAGATTGTCCAATGACAGGTGAGGATCTGTTCCTCCAGGTCCGAGTTTCTTCAGGAACTTTATTGATGTTTTTGCCACTCAGAGTTTATAACTATAGTCTTTTTAGTTTATTGTTTTATTTCTTTTAGTAATGTTGAATTTTAAGTATGAAACATGATACTTTCTTTGGATTGTTATTTAAAGTAGCTCTCCGGAGTATTTCTTTTATCTGATGGCACCATCTAGTGGCTGACAAGCGTATCGCACCAATAGTCGATGGACTCGGTAATTTAAGATGGCGACTGCACGTTACTTGTTTATGAATGTGCTTCTGTAGCCGACAAACAGAGCTAAAACACGTTGTTTTACAAGTATTATTCTCATGTCATGTTGTGTTTTCATATATTTATATTTTAAAGACTTACTGGTCCGTGAAAAGTTCATCAACGATGCATCAGCCGAGGTACTACCTTAAATTTGAAGCATGTAAGCGGTAGTCTAACGCTATTGGTTAGTTTTACTCGGAGCTCAGTTTCCTATTGCAGGGATTTTACGAGGCAGGGGGCGGGCCTAGCAAAAAAAAAGCAGACGTATCACTTACATTATTTCACACTACATGATAAGACAATCACTTTTACAGAATTCTGAAAAATCATACATAATTCCTGAAAGGGGAAATCTCCGGATTGCTGCTTTAAGTCATGATTTTATTTATTCATTCCTGTTTATGCTGGTGAGTTAGAATTGGGATGGATCCTAAATTAAAGTGGTTTTGGGTTTCCATTCAAATGCTTTAGTCCCTGCCAGAGGACCCTATAACACAGTTACTTTCTATAATATCTATAACGTAAAGATTGTTTTAATTGAATGATTCTTACTATCTAGAATGAACTTTTCAGATATCTGAAATGTTGGTTCAGTTAGAATATTCTCATGGATATCTGGAATGTTCATTTCTACTAGGAACAATAGAATTATAGATATCTGGAATACATATCCAGTCTGCCTAATAAAGGTCACCTTAGGTTTTTAGGGATTCTGAGAAATCTCAAACTTAATTCCTACTAGTGCAGCTGTTATTATGGATTATAATTTCTATAGTAACGACATAACTGTTGATGTCTTCATTTGCTATTTTGACTAACAAGAATACAATTAGTACTAGAATAAATTAAATTATTGTTATATAAAAAAGGAATTGCAGAGATAGTTGAATAAATGTAAAAATAGCTTGCCATAGAATTGCTCTTTAAACATTAAACTAGTGTTTCTGCAGACATCAGTCCTGGGTGAGATCGATGTGATGCTCACATGTAGCGGGTTTAACCATCGTTTATAAACCAGCCTTCTGAAATCTAAAACGGAACCCTGATGAGGATCAGATCCAGACCAGGAATCTCTCCTCTAGATAAACAGGATTTACTGGTTTCTCGTTAATAGATGAATCATTCATCACATCTGCTTTCTTAATTAATGGAATGTTAGGAAATTCCTTTCCTCTGGGATAAATTTGTTAATCCTGCTCTTGTTTGTTTTAGTGTAACTTCCTGTTGGATGGGATTAGACACACACCTGTTTGCATGAGTGTTGTTTCTGTGTCTCATTTCATCGTTTGTTTGTGGTTCACTGACAGTTCACGGAGCATACATGCCCTTTGGGTCAACCCTTCTGTTGTTTGGGGTCATAGGTCAACGTTACTCCTGCAGTGTGGGAGATTGCTGAGCCTAAAACTGAAAAACAACTCCATACGGTTTAGAGGAGGGAGGTCCTAACCGGCCTGAGAGCTTCACACAGACTGTCTGCATAACCATCCACTCTGATTCCTCATTTAAATATAAAAATAAACTATTTCATAAATAGGAACCCGTCACCAGAGCATCATCACTTTCAGAACCTGTATTTCGCTTGTACATTTATTAGGATTCTTTACATTTAGTGAGGAGCAGAGGTCTGATGGAGCAGAAGCTCTGAACGAGTGGACCTCATTGATCACTTTAGGGATCTACCTTCACAGCAGCTGAAGTGATTATTCAGCCTCTGACCTGTTCAAACACAGACACACTGCACTCCAAAGGCTTTAGACATTCATTTACTACCACTTATCTGAGGTCAGAATGAGCCTGCATGGAGAATCCGTCTGTCTAAGTCCATCTCATGATCCAGCAGCTTGTAGAACCTCTTCAGCACCAGGACCTCTCAGTAATCGTCTGTCTGACTTCATCAGCCTCTCATGGTTTAAAGAAGTTCTGCTCCGTTCTGTTTTTAAAGTGTTTAGTTCATTGAGATTAGAAGATATTTGCTTGTCCTCGGCTGTCTGAGGGTTCCACTAAAGGGTTCCAGTCCGGTTCTGGTTCTGGTCTGGAACACTGCAACACCTTAAATCTTTTCTTCTTTACCTGTTCTGTTGGAAACTGTTTATAATTTTCTTCTCAGTGGAACGATGACCTCCAAACAGGTTAGTAATATTGTTGGCCTTTCCCAGTTATTAAGGTCATTGCTTAAATGAGGGTGGAAACAGGCAAAAGCCCACTTTGTGTACATTATTATTGGTCTGTACGCATGTAGCATGATGGCTGACCATAAACAATGTGTATTGTTCACACCCGAGATGATGAAAATAAATAGTTTATCTGTTGTTGCTCATCTTTTTTCCTTAAACATTTGAGTATAAAAACATGTAGAGCTAATAACCAGAACTTTCAAAATCATTAATTATTAATAATGAGCTAATAAAGATGTCAAACTCCTCTCTGATGTCAGAATATCAACATAAACGTCACCACAGGTAATTAAAAAGAGAAGAAGAGGTAAAGAACAGACAGTTGGGAGACACTGATGATAGAACAGGTCATTCAATATTTAAAAGAAAGTATGTAGGAAAGACCTGATGGGTGCAGAGGCAGAGAGACTTCCCAGAGCGAACCAGATTTGTTTCCATCTAAACGCATTCAAGATCAAAACACAAAATTAAAACCCGCTGAGATATGCTCCTCATGAGGCCAGCAGGATGCTTGTTTTTTCCACATTCTTCAGGGCTGTTTGGCTTCATGAATGCAGTTAATAGTTCACTTCTGTTTAGTCAGCTGGTATGGGTACTTTTAAACAACCTTCTGTTAAATGTAGACACATTTAAACTAAAAAATAGAATTTAAAAGATCATCTATCTAATGTGGCTTAGTTTGGTAACCATCAGTTCCTCCTGATGAACAGTCCTGAAGCTCATTAGGCACCACTGGTGTGGAGCCCAGCAGAGGTCAGAGGCCAAGCACTACTACTGAGTAGGGTTCAGTACACCATGTCAGCTAGTCTGTTACCAACCTGCAGGTCTGCTAACCCTACAGAAACCAGCTGTATGACACTGCCAGCACACGGCCCCTCGCCTTGGTTAGCTCCGCTGCAGAGCACAAGTCAACAAGACTGCTCTTGGAAACCTTAAAGTGACCATTGCATCCTTCTTATCTTAGGCCTGGATCATTTTCTGCACCATTGAACAGCAACACGTATAGATAATACAACAATGCATAGATTTTCTTTGGCTCTAACAGCACATCCGATGTTTGTGATAACCCTGATCCTTCCTGATCAAGGAGGCTGACGTTTTTCTAATTAATGGAGAACTGTTAGGATGGTCCGTACCTGAAACCTCCCACAGTTAAACAGAAGCCCCCAGAGAAGACGGACATGAGCCTGAGCCAAAGTTCAGAGCAGGAACCTTCTTGCTGTGATTTGAGCGTGTCAAGCCGTGCAGCGCCACCTCATTTAACTGTAATACATATTATGATGTTCCTTTTCCCTTCATGCTCAGGCCCACTTCAGCTTTTCATTATTACAGGCACCGAGGCCCCGCAGAAGTGTAATCTCAAAACTGGATTGAAGAACTCTTGGGTGTAATTAAATAAGGTGTTTATGCAAATCTATCTGATTTTTGTTGCAGCAGCTTTTTAAATGAGGAGGTTTAGAGCCGATCATTGATTAAATAGAGAGTATGTTAATGTCATCTAGTCTGCTCTCTGTCAGTAAGACACTCACTTCCTCACCTTATCAGTTTGGCAGATTAGCTGTGAAAGTAATATCAAAGCAGCGAATGCCATCAGATATATTTTAATAGGAAATGTGGCAGCTTAAAATTTACAGCCGCTCTCTGCAGAATGAAGGCAAATATGAGTGTGTACCCAAGTAGGTCTCATTATTTATCAAATTATCTCCTCTCTCCAGCAGCAGAGAAACATATTCATGTTTGTGCCAACAAAGCAGCAGAAAGAACAGTATCATGAAATGACTGAATACGCGTGCAATTACAAACAGAAGTCATTTGAATGAGTCAAATTCTTTTCTATTACTTTACAAGGTGTGAAGGACTAACCAGGCAGAGTCCAGACAACGCTGAACAGTCCCCTGCATCACTGTGAGTCAGAAGGTCATTAGAGACCCTGAGCAGAGCTGTTTCAGTAGAATGAGCTCTACGGAAACCTGACTGGAAACTATCGTAGATGTTATGTTCATCAAGAGCAGCTGTGAGTTGTTTAGCTACAACCTTTTCCAAGATCTTGAAGATGAACGGTAGTTTAGAGATGGGTCTGAAGCTGCTATGGAGAGATGGATCAAGATTGGGTTTTTTTAAGAAGCGGGTGGATTACTGCGTTCTTAAAATAAGCAGGAACCTGACCAGAGACCAGGGAAGCATTAATTATAGCTAGCACACTGGGACTGATGAACTGAAAACAGAGGTGTGAGAAGACCTCTAGTCTCCCTCTGCCTGCCCCAATGCGGTGTTGCTGTGTGATGTTATAGAGTGCATTTAATAGCTCTTCCACACTAGCATCAGCTCCAATCCACTCCACTCCACGCAGACCGCCCCAGCCTGGCCAGGTTGATTACACACCTCCTTCCACACATCATTAGGAATGCGGACGTGACTGAGCGTATGGGAGGTCTCCAAAAATTTGCGCAAAAATATCAGTGATGTCATGAGCACATTTCCGAGCATGTGGGTGGGAATTGGAAGTGGGCACCAGAGGCGAGGCTGAGTTAACAGACCCCCCTCCAGATGCCGTCAAGTGTGCTCACCCCAAGGCCCTAAATGTGCATTTGCATGAAATGTTGTAGGTGGAAGTGTTTAAATTGCAAAAGAAGAAGAAACTATCTTTGATAAAGCGCCTCTCAAGATAAAAATCACGAGGCACTTCACAAGAACAAACAGAATACAGATATAACAAAAGTAAAAAAAAAAAATTAAAATGATTAAAAAATATCATAAAAAATGGTAAAAGTATAAATCGTGATTAAAAAAAATAAAATTGGGGTGCAGGCCGCCACAGAACTGCGGCAGTGGGAACCATCCCTGCACCCCCTGAACTTACCCACACCCCAAGGCCCTATGTGTGTGTGCGTGTGAGTGTGTGTGTCTGTGTGGTGATGTAATGAAGCAGGAGGAGGAAAATGTCTGAGGATGTGGATGAAAGACTGGGGGGGCCAAAACCCTCTCAGGGAGCCAGCTCCCCTGCTGACCCCAATAGGCACCCCCATTCCCAAAACCCACTCGGGGCAGGAAGACCCCAACCCACCTAGCCAGGGCCCACCGCAGCAGCGTCAGAGAGCCCCACAGAACCAGAGGCCATCCACTCAGCCCCACCCCACAGAATATCTACTTCCACCCCCACATTTGATCAATTTCCAGACTACATAAGACATCAGACACCAAAGCAGAGTGGGATTCGCCCCCTCCCACGTTGATGGAAAGTAGAAGTATTCCTGAGGTCCTGAGGTTCACTCAGCTTCACATGCAGACTGAATGTGAAAATACCACTATTTCTTGAAATAACACCCATCTTGGCTTGATTCTGTGGAAGGCTATTGTTGATTTAGCATCCAGGAGAGAGCAGAACATGTCTCGGCTAGTGAAAGCTAACTGTTAGCATTAGCAACTCCACAACATGGAACACATTCAGGCTTTTGTCTTTTGTGGAAAAACACATGAAAGTTCTTACTTTGTCATAGAACAGGTTCAGATAGTCAAATGTAAGTATTTTAAGTCACTTTAAAAATTCTAAACTATGTACTACAGGTCGACCGATATTGGTTTTTCTATTGCCAATACCGATGCCGATAGGTGGCAGTCATGGTCAGCGATTTCATGGCCGATATTTTGATGTTTTGCACCTTATCTGAATGCTAAATTATCACTAATAACAACATTTCTGAACCTAATCAATTTTTAAACACTGAATTTAACCAACTGTTGAATCTTAATTTTCTTCACTGCTCAGTGTTAAAATCAAACATTTACCAAGGTTAAAAAATACCAATAAACTGACCAAGTATTAAATATACAAAACAGGCAAAAAGAAATATCAGTTGATGATAATGTTTCAGAGCATTTATTAAGCAGATGATATTCAGGGATTTACATATAAATAAAAATAAACACAATTTTAGAATATAAGGACAAATTCTTCTGAAAAAATATGTATCATATGATCATTTGAAAACACACCAGCAACATCTAAAGCTCATTCAGATTTCTTAACATCTTCATGTAAACTATAAATGAATGCCTTTAGTGCTCTTGACTTAGCAGCAGCTTCGTTGTAACCCTGGAGATGGGGAACCCTCAGGTTATGGTTTTCTTTTACCTTTTTCAGCTCCCAGCTCACCTGCTGATATCACACCTTGCTTTCCTTGGTGTTGGCTAAATGAAATGCTGCCATGCTGGATTTGAGTTTTGTTGAGCCATCAGACAGAAACTAAACTGGAGAAACAGTTGTTAGTGTTTTTGTAGAGCATCCATCTTCATTTCAGTCTGTAACTGTGTAATCCAAATAAAAGGTGCAGCAGAAACAAAGAACGTGCTCCGACCCACATGAAAAAAGTTCCAACTTCCAAGCACAAAATAACAAGACACCGGTATCTGCAAGGGAAGGAGGAGAGGGGTGCAGACCAGTGCTGCAGGGTCCCGTATCCTCTCCTCCACACACAGAGTGAAATTCTCCAACTCCCATGGAAACCAATTGAATCTATAAAACTGGAGCTAATATGTTAAGCAAACAAGCAGCTGATAGTTAAGATGGTCCGTAAAGTTGACTACAAGCTAGCGAACATTAAACCACAGCAGCATTCGGTTCTTACGGCTCCTTTTTCCTTTCGCTCAGCTAAGTTTTATTTCATAATTTACTTTAATTAACACTACAGCTGTAGGGTTCTGAAACATCAGAAGAAAAGCCTTTACTCCAAGGAAAATATTCCCAATGTTTTCGATTGGGGTCCTTCAGACTTAGCCACCATAGACATGAATACATAGACGCCTCATTGGGCGCTGGAGAGTGTAACGGCATCGCCGCCATATTGGATGTGTTCTTCACTCTCCAAACCCAACTGGAGTCAACGCAGAGTGAGCAACTATGCTTGTTTTTTCTAGTTGGGTAAGAACCTTCCTCAGTAGAAATGAATGCACTGGGTGCGAGTGGAGACCCATCCAAGATGGCGACCGGCCAGTCCACAGGGCGTCTACATATATGATGTCTGTGTTGCCACAGCACCGGGCTGCCCGCGGCGGTGCCTGACTTAATTGGTTCTAATAAATAGGCTTATTGATGCTGATGATAAAAAAAATACTAAAAATCAACCCGATTCATTGGCCAAACGATGAATCGGTCGACCCCTACTATGTACCCCAGCTTTAACCCACATAACAAATTTGGTCTGGCCCAGTCAGTCCTGACCCACACATGGCACTAGACCTGGCCCACATACCACAAAGAATGACGGCTCTGTGGTGGCCCAGAACTGGTTTTCCAGAGGTGTCCCCCCATTGTGGGGATCTGGGCCACCACAGGGCCGTCATTCTTTGTGGTACGTGGGACAAAGACCAAATTTGCTATGTGGGAAGTTAACTACAGAAGATGAGGAGGGATGACATCAGGGAGATTAGCAGAAGAGAGAACGTAGTGGACAGAGTTTATGTCCTAAGGTCAATAAATTACACAGAAACCAGACAGATTTGATCATTGTGGCACCCCTATATCTATATCTAGGATTTTCTGTCCTTTTCTTGAGTTTTATACTCTCCAGTCTTTGTTCTGTTATTTTATTATCAAGCTGCCTCAAATCCCAGACAACAAAACTAAGAATCACTGAGAAATATAAATTCTGTTCCTTGAGCTGTCTTCTTCATTTATACAATATTATTTTTGATGTTTAGTAACTATCATTTTATTTTATTTATCTTTTTATGCTACCCAGAGTCACACATTGCATACACACGTCTTTATCAAGCAGTGAGTGACCATTGTCCACTGATGCACCAGTGTGTCCATTTCTAATGGTGCCTTCCCATTTCTCCTTCAAAGGAACAGAGGACATTGTGCACTTATGATGAGAAGAGATCTACCGATGCCTGGCCCAATTCCTCCACACTTGATTCCACTTCAGCTTTGAGTCTCCACTCTCTAAATAACTGATTTCCCCTTGAGAGTAAATCCATCGCGCTGCCATGGATATGCACTGTGCACAGTGACAGCAAATGTTGCTTCACATTATCAGACACTGAACCAGCCTGTGCAGAGTCAGAGTTATTGCCCCTCTCTATGAACTTGCCTGCTGCTGTTTTGTCTACTTTGATCAAAACCTGACAGTTATGTGGCACAAGTATGACATGCTTCAGAGCCAGGAACACTGCTAGAAATTCCATGTTTCCCGATCTCCCCTTGAACACGACTCCCAACCTGAAAGCCATCGTCATAACTTTTCTTAATATAACTGCTACCAATGGGGTTCTGTTGTGTAAAAGAGTGAGATGCTAGAGATAACTGTTGGCGTGTTCTCTCAACAGGAAAGCACATAAAGATGCAGAGCATTCTCTGCTTTATTCATTTGAACCCTCTTTATGTCTGGCTGTGATAGTGGTGTTTTTATTGAAAAACAGAGAAGTGCTTGTAGGTTTTGAAGCAGTGAAGCCCCCTCCCCTCTGAGCCAGCCCCTCTGCGTGCTGAAAGGGCAGAGTTAACTAGGAGAATAAGTGCCCCTCCAACTTTGTGCAGGGAAAGGCCAGTGCTTGCCGTCATCTGCACTTGGAAATGAACTTTCTACTGTCTGAGAAGGAGCTGTTGAACTGTCCTCTGCAGGCTCAGGGTGGGGCAGTGAGTGCTTCTGTCTGCCACCATAGCTCCTGTGTTGCCTGTCTCTTGTTCCCATTCATAGGGTGAGCGGTGTGGTTTGACAACCACAGGAAGGGGTTTGCCATGGTGGCAATTGGCTTCTTGACGTCCCTGTGTTGATGATAAACTCATCTCTGATGATGGGTACCTGGGTTCTCTCTGTAGTGGTAGCAGCATCAACTAGTTGCCATGACTTCAAAACCTTGATGGGCTAGTGGCAACAAGCAGGGTGTGGCTTTGCTAGAAAGACAAAGATCAGATGCCTCATCCTGCTTGTTCAGGTCGCTGGTTTGTTTCATGGTAGTGACACGGCAACAATTCAGTGGATGGATTGGCTGTGTGCCAATCACTACACAAATCTCCTCTCAACAGGCTGGAGGATGCTCATGACCCGAAACAGCTCTGCTTAGAATGAGAAGAGAGTGACCATATTCATGTTCTTGACCTGAGCCATAAAAACCTGGTGCATAGAGGTTATGAAGCATACACTGCTCAGGACCAACAGTCCTGTGGCTAAGCCAATGAGTGGAGGGTAAGCCTGAGGTGATAAGCAACTGACTGCTGCCCCAAAGCAGGTCTTCGAGACCTGCCTACGGTCTGAGAGAGCAGGGTTGGTATTTGAGGCATTGTTGCAAAATCCAAGGGGGCTTAGCACAGTATGAGCTGGGGTAGTAATTTTTTTTCCCCAGAGAAAATAAATCCACAGGAGGCTGGACAAGGATAGAACATGATAACCTTGGTTCTGGCCCATGAGGGACCCAGGGGTGGCCATTTAGGTAGTACACTGCCTTGATAACTTCTCAAGGCAGGAAATCTTCTAAAATGATCCAAAGGTCCACCAGAGGCATCCTGTGAACCTGGAGTTAAAATATATATTCATATATTTATTTATATATATATATATATATATTAGGGGTGGGACTTGATTAAAAAATTAATCTAATTAATTAGAGGCTTTGTAATTAATTAATCTTGATTAATTGCATTTTAATCGTTCAAGAAAATTTCCCCCAAAAGCAATTTTTTAAACTGAAAACCAATGAAACAGAGAATCAAACAATAGTCATTGACATTATTATTGTAAACACAAGCTCTTTTAATTTCTAAAAAAAATGCTTTTAAATCGTATTTCAATTCAAAACAGGAGAAAAAAAACATATATGTATATCACTGGCAAAAATAGGACAGACCTAAATACTATTTTGAGTACATTTTGATAATGGTATTGTCTTTATAATAATAATAATAATAATAATAATAATAATAGGTTGATAGAATGTGAGTGCAATTTGATTTGATGTAGCATCATTAGAGACAGAAATGAAGGCAAAAACACATGAAGAGGGATTTCTGATCACTCATTTGATTGTAGTTTTAGTTGCACATAAAAACGGTTTACATGGTCTTGTAGCCAAGGTTCTGAGCTTTCTTTAGAGGTGAAGCTTGACTATATTGATATTTAGGGCATGGATTTTGCTGCTAAACTTCAACATCCCCCAACTGGGGGACCCTCGGGCTTAAATGTGTTAAATTTTTTAATGCGTTATTTTTTTCTAATTAATTAATCATAATTAACGCGTTAAATTCCCATCTCTAATATATATATATATAATATCTAACACACACACATGCATGTACACACTCTTTTTTTTCCAAACTTCAGCTGTATATGTGTTGTGTAAACATCCATTTATTTAATTAATTAGACTGAGAGACCATCTAAAGGCTCAGGAACCCATTGCAGCTGTTCTGGATTCATCAGCTGATTAGAGTGTGACACTTTGAGTCTAGAATATTGAATCTTTTCACAATATTCTAATTGTCTGAGATTATGAATTTGGGGTTTTCATCAGCTGTAAGCCATAATCATCACAATTATAACAAATAAAGGCTGAAATATCTGGCTTTGCATGGAAAGAGTCCATCTCATATATTAGTTTAACCTTTAAGTTATATTACTGACACAAATGTACTTTTGCACCAGACTCTAATTTTTCGAGTTTCACCTGTACAAATATATGAACCCTCTTGGCTGGAGTAAACCTTTGTCAATCCCTCTGGTGATACCAACAGTATCTGACTGGAGTGGTAACATGTAATAGGTCACCATCACCCCCTCTTTCTAAAAAAAAAAAAAATCACATTAAATATACCTTTAATTTCATTGATAAAATTCAAGTGAACTTACAGATGTAGACAGTTTTATGTACACATTCTGTTATTTGGGTTTATATATAATAAAAATTGTATTTCAAAAATACCCAGAGAGCAAGAAACTAGATAAGGAGCTGATGAAACCATGAGAATGCCCAAACTGGAAATTATTCTGAGTTTAATGGTTACTAAGGGTTCTACAGTGGGGAAGACATTTACACTAGAGGCACATATTTTTATGGCAAAGTGGTAAACATCTGCCAGACTGGTTTAGATGGCTTCTCTATAAAGACACTCACCTCCATTAAAATCAACACCCAATACAAAGGTTTACAAGCTATGGCTCTGGGGCCACATGGGGCTCTTTGTAACTTTGACCGATATCTATTAGGGGGGGAAATTATAGCCTTAATTGCTCTTAAGTAATCACAGTCACAATGCTTTTTAATCACGTTGTTTTATCTAAAAGTCTATGAAACCAAAGGATCAGATTCTGTTCATCAAATAAAAAGGCCTCATTTAAGGCTTCAATTAACAAAACCTAGTTTAAATCCCTAACCTCATGTTAGATAACAGGAGAAAATAACCTAGTATCAGGCTGGAGAAGAATGTCATCTTGCATCAGAGGCTGAACCCACTGATGTTCTGACCCGTGACCCACACATATCCTAAACACACTCTGGATTAATGAGGTCTCATGGATCTGCAGCCAGCAGGCTGATTTTAAAGACACTAAAGTGTGATGCTTGTGTTTATCCACTAGATGGGGATCAAGGTCTTTTATAAACTTATTGTTGGATCTATGGCGTCTCTTTCTACAGAACTGGAGAAAATAATCAGATTCTTTTCAGTAGAGTAAGTTTGACGGATCATTGAGGTTTTTTTCTGTCTTCAGTAGGAACAAGAATCTATAAGCTCACATAAAAACCAAAAGTTCTGTTCACAATTCTAGCTTTGGTGGAGAAACGATGAAATCTAAGTCTCTCACTCACACACACACCACTTTAATCAGAGTCCTTGAATACTCATAATAAAAACTCATGAACACATTTTTACCTTCAGAACATTTTTGTCCTTTAATCAAACAGGAAAGATAAAGTGATGAAGGTTTCTGCTGCACATTGTTCTGAGTGAACATGGGTGTGAAAGAGAATTAAACACACTCATCTTTACACACATACATATACTTCTGTAAAAATGTACACTGCCTGTCCAAAAAATAAGTCACCACCTGGATTTGACTAAACCAATAGGTAGGAGCCTACAATTGGATAATTACTGCATGGTTATTTAATCCCAACTGGTGCAATGAGTTGCTTCTCATTTCTTAAACAACCATGTGGAAAGACACATCTGGTGGTTGTGGAAAAGATGTTAGTCTGTTTGAGAAGGGTCACATCATTGGAATGCATCAAGCAGAGAAAACATCTAAGGAGATTGCAGAAACGACTAAAACTGGGTTCAGAACTGTCCAACGCATTATTAAAACTGGTCTGAGTCCAGATGGACCCTGTTCCAGAGTGATGGGTGCATCAGGGTAAGAAGAGAGGCAGATGAATTGATGCACCCATCATGCCTAGTGCCTACTGGGGGCGGGGCTATGATCTGGGGTTGCTGCAGTTGGTCAGGTCTAGGTTCAGCAACAGTATGTGCTCCAAGAATGAGGTCAGCTGACTACCTGAATATACTGAATGACCAGGTTATTCCATCAATGGATGTGTTCTTTCCTGATGACACGGGCAGATTCCAAGATGATTTGGTTTCCTTCAAGCGAAAACAACTATATAAGGCAACACGGCTTCTCTGTCAGCTGTGAAAGCATCAAACTGTTTTACCTGAACATGATTATGTTGATCAACAACTCAACTCCAGAGCGTTAAACATGATCTGACCTAGAAATGACCACATGAACACTGCTAGTTGGAGTCAATGACCAGGTTCATGCTGCATTCTGGGATGCAGGAGAGCATGGGACCATCTGAGTCGTTTTATTAAATGATTAAACTTAGCTTAAGATCTTTAAATGAGACCTTTCCACCTGTATTAGTGATTGATCAGTGAGTTTGTTGGAAGACAAGACAGAGACAGATGGTCTGTGAAACGTTCTTTATTCACACCATTTTCTACTGGAGCTATGTTAGAAGTTAACATAAGTATCAGTCTAGTTCCTATGCTGATCTCTCAGTCATCTGTACACACTATATAAAAAAGGTCAATAATACATTTAGAAATACACGAGGGCTGTAAGCTGAGGAGGCCGAGTGTTGGTGAGGGGTTTCTGTGTCCCAGTCCGTCCCCCCCCGTCCCAGCCTCCCGCGCTTTGTTTTTTCTGATAAACAAAAGAAGATACTGAACCCAGAGCTCAGAACGGGCCGCGAAGCGCTTCGACTGTACAGCTCACGCAGAACACAACAGGTCATTTACAGAGCATGGGAAAAGAGGAATCATACTGCTCAGGCACAATACAGACACAATACAATGGCATCAGACAAAAGTACCAGTAAAAAGAAACTTTGTAAGCAGTTCATAGAAACCAGGGAAAGAGAAATCGCAAACCTGGAGTAAACAAATCAAGAATATATACAGTGAGGTAAAACACATTGGTCTTTAATCGGAGGTATTTTCTTTTTGATTAAGTGACCTTTTCCATGTTAATTACTGTATACGTCTGAAGATGCTTCTCAGCTTTTGGATGACATCGATAAAGTAGACACACAATCACACGCAGTCCTGCCCTCCGACGAGAAAACGCCCAACGTGTCGGATCAAACTTAGGCACCACAAAAAGAAACGTGATAAAGCTTCTGCTACGTTTGTTGTCACAAAGCCGCACTGCAGCCCAGCCCCCCCCCCCATACACGCCTCAGGAAGAAGCTTCAGCAGGTTCTCTGTCTACAGACATCCGCTGGCCTCAGATCAGCCTGTGTTAAAAACAGCGTCCAGAGCTTTGTGTTTGTTCTGATCTGAGCCCTGTAAAATCAGACGTTACCAACTACACCTAACCTGGTAGTAGAGGTGAGTCATCAGGTGTAACCAGATCCTTTCCAAAGAGGCTTTGATATTAAAGACATTATGCTACATCTCCAAATCCTAATTATGATTTACACTGAAGATCAAGAACAAGGATCTTCAGCAGCAACACCCACTGAAAGTTCCAACCCCTAGAACCAGACATGTCTGTCCTCAGGTCCATCTGAACACCAACCCCCTCCTGTCTGAAGATGCTGGACCTGAGAGATGAATGATCCGGGCTGCAGTGAGGACTGACCCCCCCAACTAAAGGTGGAATGACAGAAACAAGGCAGTAATGAATGGTTTAAAGAGCGCTCGACGTGTTCTGAACAGAAAGGTTAGAAGGCTGCTGGTGACTTAAGACAGAATGAAGCTTATGATGTTCGAGGTGTCCCAGAGGCGCTCTGACCTCAGCTCTAAAATCCCAGAGATGGACTCTGCTGATGGGACCAGAAGACTCAGCCCATGGAGGCAGGTCGGGGCTTAAAGGGGTTTTCGCCTGAACCCACACGGCTTCATAACCATTGGCACTGGTGTTTCCATTGAGCTCCAGAGGAGCTTGTTCTAGCAGCAACAATCACATTACTTCCTTCAGATATCATGTTCACCTTCTTCTTTTGTTTACTCCAGAAGATATTTACAAAACTAAACCTGTCGCTTCTTCCACTCGACCGTTTCTACATAATTCAACTTTATTCACAGGAAACTTCAGGGCAGCAGAGATGAGAGCAGAGGACAAACAGAACATCTCTGTCCAAAGCAACGATCATGGAGCTGTCACATTCATCATCAGGTGGAGGACTCATCAGCCTCCACTTACAGGTCTGATGGGCCCAGTCCTGGTTCTACTGATCCAAACTGGTCCCACCAACACATCTGCCCACATCAGGTGATGAAGCGGTTGGTGGTCTGGGACCAGGTGGAGCTGGAGCTGTCTACAGGTGTTCTAGAGGTGCTGAGTAGACAATTAAAGAATTCTGATCTGATAAAAAAAAAAAAAAAAAGACTTAGACGAAGCTGAACCAGATCGTTACCTTCACGTCTCAATTCTTTTGACCTGAACGGAGGAACGAACTAGTCCGAGGCTCATCAACAGACCGGCTCTCTAGTTTCCATCCAGCCCACAGAAGCTGCAGCTCTGAGTCACCAGGAGAGGTTTTCAGATCTGATCAGAGCTGCTGAGCTTCTACACAACCTGGCTGACAGGGATCAGATCTGCATCCAAGCAGCATGGCACACCAAGATCAGGTTCACACAAAACAAGGATATCTACATCCAAGCGCAGAAGGCCAGGTGGACAACTACGTAGCAGCACATCAATACACCATGAACCCAGAAGAATGAAGACGGACAGACTCATCAACATCCAACCTGCCATACAGCTAAACTCAGAGAGGATCGGCTGATGTGATGACTTCAAACCAATTCTGTCTCTTGTTTAGATGTATGGCAGCGTTGGCGACCACAGGACTGAGAAAACTTCTAAATCAGGTGCTACATAGATCTCTTCTGTCTTTAACATAAAATCAAACTACTTTATCATAGTAATCAATCATCATTGTATATATATTTATATATATTTATATATCTTTCATAAAAACAATAACAAAACAGATAAGAGCATATGCTGACTCTTACGTGTTGGTCCCTTAAGGCTTGCTAAGCTGAAGTGACAAACTTTTTGTTTTTGTCTTAAAATGTACATTCTGGTAGAAAAAGACTGTGCAACAAAAAAGACAATAAGAACACACCCCTGGTAAACCTATGGCTTAGTAAATATTCATTTGCTATAATTAAATCAAAGTAGCACACTGCTTTGTGTTGATTATCCAACAGAGAAGTCTTGCAGGTTGACGAGTGCTGCTGCACGGTCAGCAGCGCCGAACAAAAATCTGAAGCCAAGAGTCGACATTTACAGAAAACATCAGTAATGCTTGTAGGTCTGTGTTTAGGAGCCACCAGAAGGCAGCGTTGTTCCAGCTGCAGGGGCGCAGACTCGGGAGGAGGAGCTGGATGTTCAGGAGGAAGGTGAAGTCTAACGACATGGCACCAGAGAGTCCGCGGTCGTGGTGCGGTGATGTGCGTGTTCCCTTTTGCTACCCGTCCCAATGTTCTGGGAGTGCATAGTACAAGCTTGCTGTATCCTGGGCTCCTGCAGGCCTTTCCTGGCGCGCACGCACACTCACACACACACACACACTGTAGAGGCCCGGCACAGCGCTCCACAGCAGCCGACCGACGTGAGAGGAGTTGGGTTTTAAAGCACTGGCACTTTCCGGTAACAGCTGGTTTGGAAGGCATGGTGGCAGCTGATTGTTGTTGGTCTTGCTGTTTGTGGTTTAGCAGAGCAGAGTATAGAAAATAGACACATTTATCTACTGTATATTGCATATGTTGCAGCATGTTTGCCAAGAATGAATGAGGTCACCGAGTCCAGTTCAGTTTAGCAAAAAAGTCCCCTGCCACCAGAACAAAAAATCCAAACAACACAATAAATTAAAAATGACCTGTGGTTCCTGACAGCACCAGGAGAAAGATTCAGCTCATGATGCCACACGGTGGACGACGGACGGGACCAGAACCCGTCTAATGTGACAGAACACTCCAGCAGGGCTGCAGACCCGTTTACAGACGTCAAATGGTTCCTCTGACCCATCCAACGCGCTGACAGAACCCGTCCTAAAACACTGAGGTCTGGAGGTCAACCTACGGCCACAATCAAGCTTGTACCATAAATCGGAGCCTTTGTCTGAGTTTATATTAGACTCCATGATTGTAGGTGGCGACATGCGCCCTTTTTGTGTCGGTATTCTTCCAGTTAGGCTAATAGTAAACAAACGCTGACGGGGGTAAAGCAGGACGTGCACAATGGCCGAAGGTATGGACGACAACAAGGCTGCAGCACATTTTACTTGGTACATACTGTACCGTTTGATGGTGTTACACATCAGATTCACACAGAGACTTGGAGCAATGATATCATCAGAAGACTGCTTCCTCTGTCTCGTCAGGAGGGGGCGTGCCCAGGCCGATCATAGCTTGACCAAGTTGGGATGTCGTTTTCTAACCGGATAAATCTGGATACCTTAGCTTCATTAGAAGAAGTCCAGTAAATTCTACTACTGCTGGACTAAGGTGTCTACATGCATTTCCTGCAACTTTAGTCAGTCTATGGCAATGATGTGGTTTTCTCTTAGGCTATGTTCTAACTGCAGGCCAAAGAGCATCAAATCTGATTTTTTCCCCCACATGTGACCCATATCTGATTTTTTGTGACAGTCTGAACAGCACAGATCCGATCTTTTCAAATCCGATCCAGGTCACTTTCATATGTGGTGCTGAATCTGATACGTATCTGATGTTTTTGAAAGCGACTGCAGTCTGAACCGTCATGTTGCGTTAAATCCACCTTGCTGTTGCATTTCAGCTATCAGTTATATACATTTCAGTTATCAGCCCGGGTCTGCAGCCGCGCCGAGGACAAGTTCTAACATCTGAGCTGAAGAACAAGACACATTTACAAAAGAGAGGGAGGAGATGATGAAGATGAAAATGAAGCTGCCTCCCAGGCACCTCCATCATCCACTTCAGGCACAAGCATTCTTCATCTTCATATTACTGTATGTGTGTGTTTATGAAGCAACACACACACACACACACGGGGCCAGATTCGTCCATCAATGAGCGAGATAATGAAATGTGACATGAAACATCTCAGCTCCTCTTGAAACCACAGAGGAGGATCAGAGGGGTCAGGTTGTAATGCTATTGATATGAGTCAGAGGTGTGTGTGTGTGTGTGCGCGTGTGTGTGTGTGTGGTAGTAGTCGGGTCTACATCTTGATTCCCTCCTGCTGGCTGAGCTGAGACAAAGTCTTCTTGATTCGTAGAGCGGTGAGGCGAGCAGCGCCGTTGGCGTACCAACACTCCCTCATGATCTTTGCCATCACCCGCAGCGCCTGCAGAGGAGACACCAGACAAAGTGAGACACGGGGGACGGACGCATGAGACAGATAGGACGGTCTCCCCCTCTTTGATTAGGTTACAGCTGATAGCATGAGTCTGTGAGAACTTCTAGTGAACCTAACATTTATTCTTTACACAACTAGAAGTTTTCATATCATTTCATGATATAATAACTTAGGATCTTGAATGGAAAAGTGACTTAAGCCCCTGTAGAAACACTGTTTGGTGGATTAACGCAGAGGCTTCCTGATATTTGTCATCTGGGCTCAGCTTCAGAGGTTCCTGAGACCAGACTGAGGAGAGAGAATAAGCCACTGAGCAGCAGGGCAGCAGAGGGAGCTAGCTGCCACCGTTAGCCAACGTTCTCGGTAGAGAGGAACGGTTCTAGAGCGGTTCAGCAGGTGGTTCGTTTCACAGAAGAGCTGCTGAGAAGAAGGTTTTGTTTTGTTTGGTGTTTAAAAATAATTCTACACGTCTGAGTTCAATAATGACTCACTCATCTGCTCTGTTGTTCTCTACCCGGTTCTACACCACAGACCAGAGGAGGAACCTTCTGAGTAGACAGGAGGAACTGTCTAGTTAGTCTGGTTTATCCGTCACACTAGTTGTTTCCCGTCTGCCTTGGTGTGTGAAACAGCATCTGGTATTTATGAGTCAACATGTCTCCGCCTGTTTCTGTCTCAGGGTGGACAGCAGCAGGCTGCTGAACTTCCTCAAGAGCTCATTAAAGCTGCAATCCGGAGTTTTCCCCTTTCAGGAATTACGGATGATTTTTTAGAAATATGTAAAAGTGATAGTCTCATCATGTACTGTGATATAATGTAGGCAATACGTGTTTTTTTTTTTTGCTAAGCTCATTCCTCCATCCCATAGAGCTTATGCAGTATGAACTGAGCGCTGGTCAGCATTAACCGATAGCGTTAGACTACCGCTGACGTACAGACGGCAATCACAGAGCGTGCTCGAGCGTTTAAGGACGTACCTCAACTGATGCAGAGTTGATGACCTTTCTCATGGACAAGAAGGTCTTTAAAATATAAATATATGAAAACACAACATAACATGAGCATCACCAATGTTTTTAGCTCTGTCGGCTAGAGGAGAGCGTTCATGAACGAGAGGCCTTGTTTTGGGTCAAAACTACAGAAGTGGAAACCACGGCTTAGTGCGATACATTAGTCAGCCACTAGATGGTGCCGTCAGAGAAAAAAAAAATCTGGAGTTCATCTTTAAGTCAGCAGACACATTCCTCTGTTCCTCCGTCAGACGGATTCAACTCAACCCTTCCAGGAACAGAGAACACAGAAGCACTTCTCACATTTACACGACTGTCTGAAGCAGAGTGAGCAGAAACGGGAGAGCTTTCCGCCATGACGTCATGTCCTAATTAGCTGCTGTGATTGGTCAGATAAACAGAAATGATTCAGACAGAAACCAGGAGTTTACTGCACATCTGTGAGGTTCAGCTCCACCCAGGTGCTCTAGCAGACCCAGAACTGTGTTGCTGCTGATGCTCACGGTTCTGTTCTGATCTGTGGGGTTAGGGCTCCACCCAGAACCAGCATCTGTGCTTTTTACATGAACAGGGTTTCGTTTTGGGTTTTAGACAACACGCTTTCACTTTGCAGATGGATTCCAGTTCCAACTGGTTTAACTGGACTTCCTGTCTGGGTGTGATGCTCCAGACATTACCCACTCCTCTCCTTTTCTGTACCAGGACGTCAGCGCAGAAGCCAGCAGAGATGAATTATGGGTAAAAGAACGGATGAGTGTGATCGTACCTCACAGCTCTGCCAGCGGTTGGGAATGTTCGGCCGAAGCTTCTGCTCACAGACCACCTTCCTCATCTCCTCTACTGATGGATCTGACTGAACCAGGTCATAATAGGGCAGCTGGTAGTCCTCGTGAATGCCTGACAGAAAAGAAACCGTCAGACACAAATGTTTCCTCTCTGACTGCTCTGTTTCCCCGTGATTCTCACCTCCCACAGAGCAGCGGCTGGCGATCTCCCAGAACACCAGCCCCATGGCGTAAATATCAGCTCGCTTGAACGACTCAAAGTGTTTCATGTTGATGGAGTCATCTAGGACCTCTGGAGCCATGTACCTGAGAAGGAACGGGACAGTCCGCTTCGTTAGTGACATCCTGCTACCAGATGCTCCTGTAATTAAAGCTTGAGTTAATTTATACAATTAGCCGTTGCTCAACTTCCTTTAAACTAGTGTTGTCAAAAGAACCGGGTCTTCGGTACTAACCCGGTACTACAAAAATGTAAACGTCACGGTTCCAAGATTTGTAGGTACCGGTAGTACCGAGGACCCGTCTAAAAACCGGATCCTTGATGCGCATGATTTGCGCATTCACTGGGCGCGTGCAGTCGCTTCTAAAGCAACACCGCAGAACGCAGAGTGACGGCGAGCGGTGGACCAGCTGATGTGATAAATAAAGTTCATTCACGGAGACACCCCCGCCCCGACGGAGACCCCCGCCCCGCTGTCACTGAGAACCCCCACCCCGACGGAGACCCCCCCCCGCCCCGCTGTCACGGAGACCGACAGGACTGACGCTTCGCTCCAGCAGCACCTCCCGTTTTCATGCTTTCTTGTATTTTTAATTCCAAAACTTGACAGGATGTCCCACAGACCCCTGAATCCCTCTGTCAGCGCTTGTCATCAGGAACGTCCTGACACGACGCTCACCTCCGCTGATCAGTGACGTAGGAGGTGGATTTAATGCGACATGACCGTTCAGACTAGTCGCTTTCAAAAATTCGCATGTGTCAGAATCAGTACTACATAGAGTGTGGTGTGAATACACCATCGTCTTTATTAACTATTTTAATCTCCTATACGTTTAATTAGGGTAACAAACAAACAGGATGGCATAAAGGCGTTGACTGCTCACAGACAGAGTTTTTCTTTTTTTAATGATTGTAATGTGTTTCCAAAAGATGAACAACAATGTATGGCTCAGTCAGTGTTTATGTCCTGAAAATCAGTTTGTCAAAAAAGCTGTTCTAACTAGAGGTTCTAGTCTGGATAACTAGCAGGTTTACAAAAATATATGAACAAAAACACATTTTGATTAAATAAAAGTGCATTAAAAACATGTTATGATAGTAATACAATAGGAATTCGGTTCATTTTTCTAATATACAGCACTGATTCACAAAAGATGTCATCTCAAAGCACTTTACAGGAAAATTAATGTTTTTATTGGTAAATTTAGTCTAAATTAAATTTTTGTTTGGTACCGAAATTGGTACCGAGAACCGTGGATTTTCACTGGTACCGGTACCGAATACTGAAATTCTGGTACCGTGACAACACTACTTTAAACAACGAGAAACAGGATGATGATGGGACATGTCCGTGTGTTTTCACAGGTCTCACACTCTGGTGGAAAATACTAAAGGTTTCTAGTCATAAAACACACATTAAAACCTTCATCTCCTTTACATTGATCAGGTCGGTGTTGGAGGCTCTCAGCTCCAGGATGAGATCTGCTCACACTGATTATTGTGATGAGACGGACACACGTGTGTTATTATTAATAAGTAGTTGTGTTGTCCTGAGACCGAACCCAGGCATCAGTTTCTATTCAAACAGCTGATCCTCATTCACATTTTGAGTAGTCTCATCAAGTCTGTGACCTCATCTACCTGATTTCATTTCCCTTCCTCTGCTGTTATGCAGGAGAGAAGAGACATCATGTACGGTTGATTTGTCACTGAGAGCTAGATTAAAAATGTCAGACTGATCAGAGCGTGGCTGCACTTTACAGAAAGTGCTGATGTGAGAGATCGGTTCTGCTGGTTCAGCTGAGTTTAACACACACCAGTGAGTGGATCCACTCAGACACATGAGAGGGACGGTCCTTCACCAACACATCAGACACAAGAGGGACACTCGCTGAGTTCATGGAGACATTTGAGACGACTTCATTAAATAAACATCAGACTCTTTAGCTGAACTGAACCTGCACCATTAGGGTCTAAAGCACAGTAATGGATGTGTGAACGGGTCCACTGGTGTGAGACGGCACCTGTGATGTCATACAGACATTTAGCCACTTCCTGTGGTGCCCTGGCAGGAAAGGATGAGACTCAGTAGAGTCTGGACTGTCTGGTCCTCAGATTCAATCTGGAGGAAAACAGCTGATGTAGGAACAGGATGTTACCAAAAACCCTCACATGATCTCTCTCTCACACGCACACACACACACACACACACGCACACAGGAACACCATGGTTACTTTGTCTAGACCCCAGGTCCCGAGGCTTGGGGCTGGTCTGGTGGAGCCACAAACCAACCAGCAGCCATCTAAAGGGTCCAGAGGGTCCTTGTATGCTTGTGTTGAACAGAAACGTTACGAAGTCGGTCGGTGTGATCAGGTTCGTGGCATGGCCGGAGCGCCTGTCTCCTCTGACCCGAGGCGAGCTGAATCATTTAATGACCCTGTACTTGGGCTGCATCATTAAAAGAGCAGCAGGATGTCGGCTCTGCTCGTATTTGTGGGAGGAAGGGAGAAACGCTTGATTAAATGTTCTGCTCACTTTCCAACCCGACAGCAAAACATGTCCACACACAAAGAGAACTGATGTGGACGAACAAAAACAGTTCAGCTGAAGCAGGCAGGAGGCCCAGTGACGTTCAGCTCACAATATGGAGGAGTGTAAATGTTTGTCTCCGTCATATTGTTGTTTTCTCAGCTCTGACTCATTGCTGGAGGACTTGGCTCCTCGTTACCAACAACATCCACACTATTATTTAGTTGGTGCCGTCTCAAATAAATGGCTGAGCTGGAGGTGAAGGAGACGTTTCTCCAGCAGCAAACTGGAAGGGTTTATCTAGGGGTTGGAGTCACAGATGGATTAACATACACACAGCCCATAATAATCCAACTTCTCAACTGAACGGTTCAGATCTACGGTAGAAAGTCTTTAGAAACGTGTAAATAAACTAGAAAGCGCCTGATGAGGCCCACACCCTGACCCAGGATCAGCAGCACACCACCACCGAGTGACTGAGACCCGCAGCAGAACATCAGCCGGTCAGAGTCTCACCTTTTGGTTCCCACTCTGTGGTTTGGAGCGATGTCGATTGTGTCGGTGGCAGAGTCGTGCCGCACTGCAAGACCCAGATCTGCGATGCAGCAGGTCCCGTTCTTCTTCACCAGGATGTTCTTTGACTTCAGGTCTCTGTGTGCAATCGCTGGTTTCCCTGGAGACAGAGTCACACATGTTACACACACAAATACACACACACACACACACCTGAGTGTTTCTCACCTTGTGTACCAACGATCTCCATGTGGAGGTGGGCCAGGCCGCTGGCAGTGGACAGGGACAGCTTGATCATCCCCTCCACGGTGACGGTGTAGCGGTTCAGGTAGTCGAACAGGGAGCCGTGTTCGTGGTAGTCGGACACCAGCCACAGCTGAGTCCAGGTCCCGTTATCTTCACAGACAAGATCATGAGTATTATTGGATTTTACCACAGATGGCATGGTTTCAGTTTCAGGGTTCACCTCTCACCAACAGTACAGAGCAAACAAACCACATGCTCTGATGTCATCAGTACGCGACAACCTCAGGGTGTGTCAGCTGTGGATGTCAGAATTATGTAGTTTCTCAGGTCTGGTTCACTGTCGACATGCAGCCAACAGCAGCTCTGTGTGTGTGTGTGTGTGTGTGTGTGTGTGTGTGTGTGTGTGCGCCGTCTGCTCCTCACTATGAACTAAAACTCCCCCACACTGACTTCCTGTCTGCTGAATCAAAATAAAGGCTGCAGCAGTTCATTCTCCCTCCCTCCCTCAGTCGTATTCAGGAGTCAAGGTTTACTGCTAATTAAATCCACCCACAGCAACACGAGCAGACCTATGGGACTTCACACTCACTACTGAAGATATTATCCTTTCATTGGTATTAATTCTCTGACAGAGCACCTTAAAGATGTTCTTTCTTTACCAAGTCTTGTTGCGTCTCATCTCCTCAAAGCTCCATCAGGGTGTTCTCACCTTTGTTGTCAGCAGCAATGAAGCCCAGGATGTTCTCATGCCTCAGCATGACCGTCTGGTAGATCTCCGCCTCACGAAACCAGGACCGCTCTTCTCTGGAGGAGAAAATCTTCACTGCAACCTCCTCACCGCGCCATTTACCACGCCACACTTCCCCGAAGCGCCCTTTCCCGATGCTCTCCTGGAGGATGATGGTTCTGGCTATGGTCCTCTGAACCAGCAGGGGTAACCCTAGAGACAAATCAACAGGAGCCATCAGAGACATGCCCACAAAGACAGAGGAAGAGAATTTATTAGGGGTGGAGCCGAACTCGAATATTCGGAAAGGCACAAATAACGTGTTTTTTCGAATACTTATGTCTAACAAATACTTTTAAAAATATATATGTATTCGGGAAGAAGAGGAACTTTATATCAAAAAGCTGCATTTCCTCATGAGACTGCAGCGGATGAGTGAGCGATCCGTGTGCACCCCTCTCCATCCAGCTGAGTCACAAAGTCTTAAATGTGTGAAAACATGTAAAGAAACCAAACGGACAGTCCTGTGCCTTGTTTGTTTCTAGCTCACATAAAAACAGGAAAGTAGTGTGCAGAGACATCCCATCAACCCTGAGCGCGCGCGCGCGCACACACACACACACACACACACACACACACACACACACACACACACACACACACACAGCACTCTGCTCTATGGTGTTAATGGGAACTCTGCCTCATCTTTAGCAGCATACTGGAGTTGCCAGTCTGAAAGGAGGGTGTTAATTTCCTCCTGACTTAAAGGAAAGAGCAGCCATGTTTCAGCCAGAACCAGAACCAGGAGTAGACTGGGTCCCCGGGCTCTGCTCATCAACACTCAGACTATGCGTCTGCTTTGTAGCGCCTGCTGCTAACCATACAGGTTTATTTCTTCAGACTAAGTTCCATCAGATCAGCCATTAACCTATTACAGTCACGTCTAAAAGGGTCCTGGTAGAAACAGACGCTCTAGCAGAAGGAGATATTCTAACTCTTCATGATCTCATATCATCATCTGGTCCTACTTATGTTCTGACTCATGATCAGACACAAAGAGGACCGAGTGACAAGCTTCTGCTGAAGCAACGCTTCATTTCAAAGACATCTGAATCCCAAAAGGACAAGACAACAAAAGGGGGGTGCAGAGCTGTACCTGATCCAGAGCCTGAGGTGGTCATGTCGTAGATGAGGTCTTTCAGCGTTGTTCCAACAGTGATAAAGGGGTGGTCCATGGAGGGGTCCTCCTCATTGGGCACACGATGGTGGAGGGCTCCGGCTCCTCCAGCCCCCAGACCTCTATGGTTGTGGCAAATGTAGAACGCCAAGACCAGCAGCAGGCAGAGCACGCATACTGGGCAAGCAATGACGGCTGCAAGGGCCACGGGGCCCATTGGGGGGGTGCTTTTGGTGGGCGTTGCTACAAACACACACACACACACACATTGGGTTAGCTAACATCACTACACACGTGTGTGATGAGTGAGATCTGTAACTGGTGCTTTAGTCTTTAATGTGCAACATTTAGTTTAGAGTTAAAAATAAAAGTGTTTGTAAAAAAGTTTACAGATTAGAATGACTGACTAGTGAGGTAACAGAATAGCTGATGTGCTGGTGACTGCTCTGATTAACCAGAAACCTGTGAGGTCACACTAAAACAGAGATTACTTCTGCTGTGACCATAAAGTAAGTTTAAGCACATCTAAACCAGCTGAGGAAGACGACCACCCAACCCCTGGGCTGAAAGCCACAGGTAAAAATATTTATTTTTAACACCTAAAAGGACTTTTCTGCTATTAAACTGAAGTCAGAAACATCCTCACATGTCCAAATACAACACACCCTAGTGTGGCTGTGTGTGCACTCGGGTGTGTGAGTTTGTATTTACTTGGAGGCCCGATGTTTGGCTCCTTGTTGCAGAAGTCCCAGTTGCAGCAAGTGGGGTAGACACCAGTGTCCAGCTTGGAAGATGGGGCACAGATGAAGGGCCGGTCACGAGGAATCAGTTCGACTTCAGGAACGCACTGGCGTCCCTCGGTAATCAGTTGGCTACCTGACCTCCTGACGGCCACGAAGCAGACGCCATCTGTCGTGCAGCTGGAGTTGGCGCTGCAGCGATCACAGTGACACTGAAGGGCTGGAGGGAGAGCAAGAGCAGGAGGTTATGGGCAGAAAATAACATGGAGTCCAAGGAACACAGTCAAGCTTCACATAGGTCTGTTCACTTTCAGTAACTGGTGTGGCCAATAACCACAATAACCAGCTGGGTGGCTGGTTAACACGACCTGCTTGTAAATAATCAGCTGTGCAGCTGCACACTGAAACAGGAGGATCTGTGTGAACGTGCCTTCAAACAGCTAGAGGATGGTCAGCAGAACTCAAAAACACCAGAACTACCAGTAAGACTTACTGGTTAGATATTAAATACCTTGGAGCTAGATTCATAAACCTTAAATCGGTGGTGATTTGTTGTAGAGATTTTTCTAATTGGCTTTCAGAGACAAATTTATTTAAAATTTATTAAAGTCTGGTGTGTGTGTGTGTGTGTGTGTGTGTGAGAGTGTGTGTGTGTGAGAGAGAGAGAGTGAGAGAGTGAGCGAGGGAGAGCCCATCCCCCACCCAGAATATAAACAGGGACAGCAGCTGATTGGCTGGATGAGGCCCGATGTTGTCCACTTAGTTTTGATGATGATTATGTTACATTTTATCAACAATAAATCAAGGAATCATTGAAATTCCAAAATTTCCAGCTTCCTCTGACTGCAGCTCTGGCCAGTCTGTGGTGGTAATGTGGTGCAATCATGTGTTTTTCACTAAAGATCACGTGATGGTGGTATAAAATGGGTGTGGGGGCAGTCTCCATGCCGTCATGGACTTCCCTTTAGCTTGAACATAACTTGTTTTTATGCTGATTGAAGCAAATCTCCTTAAAGGTGTGGAACACTTGTTTAACCAATACATTTGCAGTGGTCTCTAGAATGAATGCCTTGTAAGTTGACTGGGGGGAAAAGCTCCTGTGCGCCTGTTTTAGGGACTAGAAATGAGCCAGATCAGAGCTGAACTGTAGATGACAGGATTTGGAGTCTTATTTCCTGATACTCTAACATCTTGCCTCTGATTGGATAACATCAACGCAACTCTACCACTGACTCTGTTTGCTCTGCAACGTTGATGTTTCATCTCCACAAATAACACAAGCCTGGAGGAGTTCTGCTGTGTGGTGGAGTTGCTAATGCTAACGGTTAGCTTCTGCTAGTCGAGACATTCTCTGCTGTTTCCTGGAGGCTAAACCAACAACAGCCTTCCCCGTCGTGAGTCAAGATGGGTGAGTACATGAATGTTAAGTGACAGTGTGACAGATCTGTCAGGATTTTCAAATCCTAGCACTTCACCGTCTATTTTCTATCAGAAGCTAATGCAGGAGGTAGGTGTAGGAGACGATTTTCATGTTCAGCCTGCATCACAAACTCAGTGACTGATTATAATCAGAAATAATCATTAAAAAATGTTTTATCAGTGTTCCAAACCTTTAGGTTTTTTCACGAGCCACTCCAAAAGTCATTTGTCCTCTACAGTCCCACGTAAAGAGTCTGATCTAAGTTTCATATCTACATGCAGAAGCTCCGCATCTCTGCATCGTTTCAGCTTGCTGTCTCAGCTGATTCTGTTTACAAACACAAAACTGACTGCCCATGTTTACTTTCATTTTCATTATTCACATACATCATGTAGATTTCATGCAAAAAGTATGTTGGGTATGTTTTCAGTCTGGCGCGAATAAGATAGTGGAGTAAAAGGTGGTAACTTGAATTAATGCTTGCTGTATTAATTTGAATGTTTGAAAAAGCTACGATGTGACAAAAAAACCTAAACTGTGAAAAAACGCATCAAAAATAGTGGTAACCTCTGTAATCATGATAATCGTTTAATAATCGAATTGAATCGTGAGGTACCTAAGATGGCACACCCCTACTAAAGAGTACAGCACAGGTCTGTAAACTCAGTTACATCCTATCCAAGCTAGTACAGTCAGTCAGGCTGTTTTAAGTGTGTAAAACATGTTGGAGCCACAGCTTAGTGCATCTTTAATCACCTGTGAACAGAGAGAAGCAGCAGGTCAGACACGAGCAGAGCCAGAACCGCTGCTAGTGTAAGGAAGTCTCCTAGGAGTCCCTCAGGCCTCCAGCTATTAGTGCTGTTCTGGAGTAGTATGAATAAATCAGGCCTCGCTGTGTGTGCGTGCGTCTGTGTGTGTGCGCGTGTCAGAGAGAAAGCAGTGTCCTTGCCCTCAGCACAGGGCAGAACAAGAGTCGTGTCTCTGGTATCACTGGTCAGGTTAAAGTGACACAACACACCAGCGCTGATAGGAGCTCTGAATCATTTACGGAGCAGCTGCACATTCTGTGAATGAAATGGCACCAGAGGCCCGATTCAGACACAGAAACAGCATCAGAGCTCCACCACGGGAAACCTCCCTCTGGAGCAACCTTCTGCTAGTGGGGAAGCAGCCGTTTAACAGATAAATAATGAAGTTTCTGCCATCAGAGATGTCTCACAACAAGTCACTGAGACCTCTGGGCTGCAAGAGTTATGACACTTCCCAGGCAGCAGCGGTAACTTACTCTCATGGAAGTCTGGATTATACTGAGAACCATTCAAAGAGCGACCTACTACAGATACAGGTACGTGGATATTAGCCTTTAGCACCAGATCAGACCACCAGACTTACCCAGCATCACTGACTGATAGAAAACAAGTAGACCAAGCTCTCACTCATCCATTACAAGCTGAGTAATGTTCTTCATTAAACCCAGCATTTCCACAGACAGGAAGATTGTAAAGATAATTATAAAATCACCTGTCTGTGTGGGCAGAGTTAGACAGAAAGTAATGTGATTATGGGCCTGACAGGAGTCCCATCAGCCTTTATTTATCAATAAACAAAGCTGCCCCGCCTCACAGACACTCAGAAAACTAAAGTTAGATGATTTAAGGAATGTCTGGTTCTGATGAAGTCCAGAGGGCTGTTCCATGAAGCAAGCTCAGAAAATCCAGGCTTTTTAGAAAAATCCACACTTGAAATAGCGTAGTTCACTCCAGGCTTGTTCGGTTCCACAAACGAGGCTCAGGTGGAGTCAATCCTCACTAATTCAATCGAGGAGTGACGTGCAAGGCTCATCTACAGGCAGCCCATGTTAATCGATGCTAGATAAATGAGAATGGAAGAAAAGTACCTCGAGCACTGCAAAGAGGTGGGAGCTTTTACCGGAGGGACACAGACAGAAGTTGAGGCTGACCTGTTCTCAGCTGCTCTTCTCCTTCGTTCAGTTTTATCTCATCAGATCAGATCTGAGCAATGTTACTACCTTCAGCAAAAATTGTGTCTCACCATCAACACGCCGAGTCCCTTAAACACACCCAGAGCTACTTTAGAGGAGTGACCGGACCCTCAGAGGTATCAGCTGAAGATCCACCCTGGATGAAAAGGTCTCCTGAGCAGTGCTCCTCCCCAAACAGACCGGGTCTAGATCCCCATCTGCCTGCTCCCATCCTCTGCTCAGCTAAACTCCACCTCCAGTAGCTCCCCGGACCACAGAAGGATGAAGGACGTCTAAACGTTTCAGACTCAGAACCTAGCAGCAGGTGTCAACTCTACTTTCATCGGCAGGTGCAGGACCCGAGCTGATGTGGCAGGCTGAGCAGATCTGGTACCTAGCTTGAAGGTACTACCTACAACGGCGACAGCAAGTTGGTCTGACGAGAGCAACTCATGTCTGGATTGAAATGGAAAATACAGCAACTTCTGGAGATGCTAGGCACCGTGGTGAGGAGCTTGTGCCTCGATACGGGTTGTCGTCCGTTGTGTGGAGTTGTTTTGGATTCAGAGCAAGTGACATTAAATAAGAGCATTTTCACAGAATAACATTGCAACATTGTAATTGGTGCAATAAAAATACATATTTTACCAGATAGGATGAATGATGGTGATTAACAATCGTGATTTTACAATATTGATCAAAATAATTGTGATTATTATTTTGGTCATAATCGTGCAGCCCTACTCTCCGCTATGAAACAGTGGGCAGCGCCGTCTCAAAAACAATAGAAGTATGAATGTGCGGTCTCAGGTCTGCAGCCATACCCTTCTCACTGAGTCAGCAGAAGGAAACGAGTTTATATTTTAGAGCTCCCTTTACATTTTGTGCCTTTTAGGGCAACTCAGAAAATCAACAACAAAACAAGCAGATTTCTTTTTTATGTGATTTGACATTTAAGGTAACTTGCATAAACTGCTGGAGTGCAATAAGGTTAGCTGAAATTATGCAGGAACATAATAATCATGGAAAATAACTTCTATAACAATAGTGAAATGGCTTCTTTTGTGACAATTTCTGCAATTTTTCTAAGGCTGAATAAAACTAAAGGGAATGAGGCTTTTAGTAAGAGTACAGCAAACACTTAAATTCAGGCAGGATGAATAGACCTGATATGAGTTTATGCCAAAATAAAATGAACATAAATCCTGTTGGTTTATTCATACATGTGGTGAGACCAGAAAAACAAGACAGCGGGGGTCCATCTGTGCAGACGTGAAGACACGCAGGAGGACTGATAACTGGATTTTAAACATGTAAACAGTCAGTGTCCTACCTGTAGTGGACAACTGTCTCACTCACCTCACTTTGGAGAATTAGAGAAGACTTCATATGAATGACTGAATATAACGGTTTGTCAGGACTGGCAACTGATTTTATAATAATAATAATAATAATAACAATCATAATAATATCAATATTAATTATAATAATTATTATATTTATTTTTAATTTATTATTATTATATTATATATTATTATTATATATGATAATAATAATAATAATAATAATAATAATTATTATTATTATTATTATTGGTTTCTTCCTGTTAAAGGGAGTTTTCCTCTCCACAGTCGCTACATGCTTGCTTAGTATGAGGATTGCTGTGAAGTCACTGACACAACAAGTCAGTGACTCGATGCAATCTGCTGGGTTCCTTATATAGGAAACTTAACTGGAATAATGAACTGAACTCAGTACACTGATAACTTGGTTCAATTGGAATGCTTACTTAGTAAAGTGCCTTGAGACGACTCTGGTTGTGATTTGGCGCTTAATAAATGAACTGAATCGTTATTAAAACTCTAAAAGTGGTTCAGGTGAAAACGTGTGCATCACTCGTGAGTTTGTTATGCAGCCCTTACATAGTTCATTATGCAGCACCTGCTCCACACAGCGTGTGTAGTAACACCAGTTGTTGTTGTGAACAACAACAGATGTCTGTGGATGACCAGACTAAAACTTTACAACAGAGCATTTACATAAACATAGTGGTTTTAGCTGATGGTTTACTTCAGCTTGATGCCCGAGTGAGAATGTCTCCGATTGTCTAAACGGAGACTGTCCTGTCTGCTGATGACCGCTCTACAGCCAACAGAGCTATCCTCTGGGCCACCAGAACCACAGCTGTAGTCAGACGCGATCAGGATGAAGGAAAATGTAAAATATGACAGATGTCCTTACAATAACACACACACACACACACACACACACACGAATAGATTTGGTACCAGCTTGTT
Organism: Aphyosemion australe; assembly: GCA_006937985.1. NCBI lineage: Eukaryota > Metazoa > Chordata > Actinopteri > Cyprinodontiformes > Nothobranchiidae > Aphyosemion > Aphyosemion australe. The sequence continues at coordinate 614,196 of SSNS01000327.1, forward strand.
GTGAGTATCTACATTAAACATTTCCCAGTTCTGTATAACTAAATATTTTATTTCCACAAGAAGTGACCAGATTCAACATTCTTCCACTAAACGTTCACAGTCTGAGCGGTACACGCTCATTCCTTATGCACCGATTCACTCCTGACTCACATCTAGTTTGTTGTGCTGAAGTGTTAATGCATCCCACAGTTAAAGTCGCTCCGACATTCCAGTCGGAACGAAGCTGAAGTCATCCGACCAACCTGATTACAGCCAAATGAGCCGCCTGGAAAAGATGAAGGGGACGGAGAAGTGAAGGATAACAAAGATGGATAGTTGTGACAATGCTCCAAGTGGCTCTAATTCAGCATGTAGGGAGGTCCCCGAGGCTCCAAATGAAAACGCTGGATTAGGTCTAATCTAATCTCTCCAGGAGGGGAAGAAAAATGACAAACACAATCGCTCCACAGGACACAAATCAATACCAACTCAATCTCATGATCCTTACAGCTGATCCATCAGGCTGCATGGTGGTGCAGCGGGTAGCACAGCTGCCTCGCTGTGAGAAGGTTGCAAGTTTGAATCATGGCACTGTCCTTTCTGTGTGGAGTTAGCTTGTTCTCCTCATACATGCGTGAGTTTTCTGGTAAAAGCATCTGACAAAAGGATAAACAAAAACCATCATACACTGTGATACTGATGTCTCAATTTTTGTATTTTTTTATTCCTTAAAATGTGTATATATTCAGCATTTTTTAATTTTTAATCTTTGAGTGTTTTGAATCTTTTAAGTACTTCTGTTTTATGTTCTCTTGTTGTTTACACTTTATTCTTATTTTTTACTCTCCTTTTTTGCTCCTGTAACAAATGTCACCGACAGCCATCCTGTATGTGAAAAGCAAAATCATTTTGCTTCAGAAACTGACGGGCTAGATTTCTAGGATTTCTATGTAATTGCTGCTGTGACACCAACATTTCCCCACAGAGATTTTCTATTCTATTTTTCTATCTGTATCCTTTGAGTTCCTTTTTTACTGTAGGTTAAATCCTTTTTCACAGGCCAAAAACACCATTCATGCCTTGGAGAAGAAAAAGTGCATAAAATAATAATTCAGGCTCAGTTTGCTCCTCTCTAATTTACTTTGATGCTCACTGATTCATGCCAGATACCTGCATCTCTTCTTAGATGCAAGTGAATATTTAAGGTTAGGCTCTGAGCTGTGGGAGGTGCCCATCAGTAAGACTCCTGTGTTGTTTTATTCATTTTCATCACAGACAACAGTTGCTCACATAAGTATGTGCTGCTGAACATGGAGAACATTTGAGGGTTAGGACAAAAAGTTGGGTCAGTGTGTCGAGAGGAAAGATGAAAACTGCAGCAGTCACAGAGGCAGACTCTGACTTGGAGTTCAATCCGCTCCACTTGGAGGTTAGTTGGTGAGCTTTCCACGTCAACCACAAACAGATTACTGAGCAGTAGGAATTTCGATTTCTGGGTTTCAAAGTTGGCAAATTGCCGGGTGAACTTGGCGCTGAGTAAGAGAAATATTTTCAGTTTGTCTGAGACTGAGGAGCACGGCTGCAGATGCTGAGACTGGTAGCACGGATGTTAATGACTGTAAACAGAAAGGAGGGGGTGCTTCAACTGATGCACTAATGCTGCAAAGCACTATGGGATTTGTAGTTTATGCAGCAAATGTGCCGCTGAGCCAGTTCTAATAAACATTTGATACATGATCTCGCAGGCCAAATAAAAATGGACTGCGGGCCAGATTTGGCCCGGGGGCCTGAGTTTGACACGTGCTCTAGAGTTTTCCGCCTCGATACCAGCAGCCTTTTCCAGATCTATTCTTTTCAGAGTCTGACAAAAAGCTGCCAACTAAGCAGAATGTTCAACATCACTACCGTGTCCGCCATTGTTGTGCTGCGTTTTTGTGTCACGTACAAATCATCTCACGCTAGAAGCCTGGCTGCATGGACCCAGCTAGTGTGCTAATCATAGGGTGCTAACTGAGCTAGCGGAGCAGAGACAGGGCAGCTAACAAGGAAACAAAGTTAGAATTTAAAAACTCAACAGGTTGTTGCTGCTCCAACACAACACAGAAATGTAAATGTTTGTTTGTGAGAAAGTGTGGTGACAAGGCAGCTGCACAGGAAGTGGCACCTGGTTATGAGTAGTGCAATCTGAGAGGGTGATGTTACACACACACACACACACACACACACACACTGCTGTCTGAATCCACTGCACAGATTTTATTTGCGGTGTGCATGTGGTACCGTGTTTCAGATTACTGTAATGTTTTTGTCTTGAATGTTGATTGTGCTGGAAGCTGAGGGGGCGGCCGGTAAAACACACCAGAGTGTAGGTTCTACAACTCGCCTACAAGGAGCTGAAACAGCTTTGAACCTCCGTCTGCTCTCAGACTAACAATGTCTGCATGTCTGGAGCAGAATCACCAACGTGTCTGGAGTGGGTAGAGGGTGTGAGACCGATCTCAGTGGAGACCTGACCGGGGCCGGTAGAACTGGAGCTGGAATATGGTTCACTGTACCAGGGTGTTAAAATGATGACATTTCTCCTGACCTAACTGCCTAAATTAACTATAGAAATACAACTAGTATTGTTACTGCTGCTCAGATATCATTTGTTACTGTATGAGGATTATAGCTGTATACTAATACATTTATTTTATTATGTTTATTTATGTTGTACAGAGACACATGAAGAGAATAATGCATTTCATTCATGGCCCTGGTTTCAATCAGCCGTTGATGTTTTGAACAGATGGGTTGAAATTAGGGATGCACCGATACCACTTTTTTGGAAAACGAGTACGAGTACTTGCATTTCAGTACTCGCCGATATCGATACCGAGTACTTAATAAAAACATGATTTTAATTTACAGATAACAGCTTTAGTTGCAAGAGTTTGCTGCAGCGTGGGTTGTGTTGGTTTAGAAGCATCGGTAAACTCTTTGTACTCGTTGTCGTGTTTGGATTTTAGGTGCTTGATTAAATTACTTGTGTTAAATGCGCCACCTTTTGCGCCTCCTCTGGACAATTTCGCCAAGCACAATTTGCAGTCCGCCTTTGTTTGGTCGTCTTTATCCACTTTGAAATAGTTCCACACTGCTGAAATGTTGTTTCGTCCCGTCTCACCTCGCCTTCTCCCTGCTCTGAGCTGCAGCTGGGGCCTTGGGGGCGGGCACTCGGCGCCTGTGATTAACCCCTTACACGCCGCTCAAACAGACATTTCTCAGACCATGGTGTCGGCCCCCGGTATCGAGGGACTTTTAACGAGTATGAGTACTTTAGAAAATGTGGTATCGAGGCCGATACCCGATACCGGTATCGGTGCATCCCTAATTGAAATCTAATTTAATCACAGATTATACTTTAAAAAATTGCTGAACATGTTTAAGACGAATGTTTTCAAGTCAGCGTGTCAGGATTTTTTTCTCTGCTCTCTGGTTCCTAACGGGTCACATTCCTGCTTTTTAAACCAACATCACAACAGTTTAAGCCCATCTAAATGTTTATGAGCATCACTGTTGATGCTCAAGAGCAGAACTGGGTTATTTATATTAATTCTGTGGGCTCATGAAAACTCACTGCAGGTCTATGGAAAAACATTATTGCATTTAAGTCGGTGGACTTTGCCAGAATATACATTTAAAGACACTAAGTTGTAGGTCTGATAAATCAAATAATAAATTAAAAAAACATTTTTTTATTTCTATTTAAATATTTTATAAAATACTCTGTATATATTCCATTCTGTTAAGAAAAGAAAATCATCAATTTCTTTTGTGAAAATCTACTAACTGATGCACAGATCTGCATCAATAAATTATAAACACTATAGTGATTATCAATAAAGAAACAAAAATTATACCAGTCTGGGGATTATTGTTTTACTGGACAAAATAAGACCTACATAAAACCATTAAAATACCATAAAAAATTCCCAAGTAGAGTTAAAAAAGTAAAAGACAAAAATAATAAAAACGATCAAAACCAGCCTTGTTACCACCATCAAATAAAATAAAGAATCAGAGCAAGGCCGCCCACCTAATCCCGGCCTCTTTATCCAAACACCAGTGAAAAAAGATGCGTTTTTAGTCGCCTATTGAAGCTGCCAAGTGATTGAGCCTGCTTCACGTCGGCCGGCAGCTCATTCCAGAGCCTTGGTCTCCACACTGAGAAAGCACGGCTCCCACGAGATTTCAATATAGTCCTGGGCACTGATAATAGTCCCTGGTCAGCTGACCTAAGGGAACGCACCAGGACATACTGGTGGATGACATCTGACAAAAATTGAGGTGCCCCTCCATTTATAGCCTTAAACACAAACAGGATTACCTTAAACCTGATGCGATAAGAAACAGGCAGCCAATGCAAGGCACCTAAGACTGGTGTGATATGCTTAGACCTCCTGGTGCCTGTAAAACAACCAAGCTGCACAGTTCTGGACTGCCTGGAGGCCTGCTAATGAACTTGTTTTTTATCCCAATTGAAACCACGCTCCTTAAGTTTTTTCACAAGCCGCTCCAAAAGGTCCTTCACAGTCCCTGTGAACTGTAGTCTGAGCTTCAGCTCTAGAGGCCAGAAGCTTCAGGATCTCTGCACGGCCCCCGTTTGCCGTCTCAGCTGATTCTGTTTACAAAAGCGAAACAGACTGCCTGTGTTTACTTTCAATTTCAATAGTCACATTTTTCCTGTAGATTTTATGCAAAAGTATGTCGAGTATGTGTTCGGTTTTACATGAATAGGGTCCAGGGGCTAGGTCTGTACGGGGACCAAACCCACCTGATCGGGCCTGTGAGTGTGAAGGGAAAGGAGCAGATCAGACAATCTGTGGTGGAGCTGATTTACTCGGGCGTGTTGAAACTAGGCCTTCCCTCATGTGAGTTCATGTGGTCTTGATTCATCAGCTTGGCCCACATGCTGCCAGCCAGTCTGCAGTCAAAACAAACCCTGTCCCAGAAACAGAGCCTTCCTGCCCCAGGGGACTAACTGGAAGGATGGGGGGAGATGGAAGATGGGAGGCTAGGGGAGAATATTTGAGTAAAAACCACAAATGTATGTGAATTTTTCAGGAGCAGTGATGTGACACACCTGCACTGTGATGTCATAAATGAAAGTCTCAGCTGACTGGGTCTGAGGTCTTTCCACCCCCTTCCGAAGGCACAGGGGCTTCAGGTGCACCCCTTACGCTGGTCAGGTGTTCAATGACAAAACATTCAGTTAATTTCTTTGAGTTAATAATATTAATAATCAGCTGCAGCCAAATCACATTAAAGTTAAATTGTGCAAATTTATTTTCTATTATTCTACAAAGCTGGGCTGTTTTCCTAGGAGTACGGTTCTGTTATAGTATATACTGTATATCAGAATTCAGCTAAAAGATATTGAGATAAAAGTTTTGGTTCTTATCGCCCAGCCCTAGGGAGCATGTATATTTGTTCCTTACATTTTGCCAGAGGAAAAGGTCGTACATCCTAGAATAACGAAGCGATACTAGCATCCAGACGTGGATGGTATGTAATAAGTAGTGGCACAAATAATAACTAAAGAGTAAAAAAAAAAAAAAAGAACTTAGCAAAAATGTTGCTGGAGCTCTGTGAGTAACGAGAAACAGTTTGTGCATAAAAGTTAGAATTTTGTTTGGCCATTCGTTTTCATGGACATCGCGCGCCGTCTGGGCTTTTTCAATTGAAAAATATGATTTGTTTGTCTAGTACTAGCATCCTGCAGCTCTTGCATGGTGACGTCAACTGTAGAATATGCTATTATGTGTGGGTATTGTTACACTAAACAACTGATTTATTCAGTTACTACATCTCAGTGGACAAGCTTTCATCTACAACTGTGAAAGAAGTCTTCATGCTGTATATTGGAGGCTGTGCAGCTATTTTGACTGGACAAAGTGAGCTGCTGCACTCCCTCAGAGTGGCATGACCTGTGCTCCGTCTTGTCTGACAGCAGAGACAATCAGCAGAGGGCGTAAACATGGCCAACTATGAGCAGGTTTTGAATGTGATTATTTTTGTATGTCTAGGTAAAAAAAACCTACTTGTCTTCTGAGGTTTTTGTTGATATTTACTGGTGTGGTGGTGGTAATGAACTGGACCTTACCGTGCCACCACAGGGTGTTTCTCTTATTATAAATCTAATAAAGTTCTACCTGCAAAGAGCTCCTGGGGAGAAAAAAACAGCAACATCTACTGTGGAAACACAATAAAATAACAGACAGGTCTGATCTGATGTCCTGTGGGAGTCCTGTGGGAGTCCACTGGTTGCCAGCTCCAACTAGAACCAGTTGGACTGGTCTAGAAATGTAGTTTCCAGCTCCCCTCGTGGAAATCAAGCATTCTTTAAAAAGACAGAGTATGAACCTTTGTGTTTTAGTGTGGGTGTTTTTTCTGCTGCTTCCTTTCTTTTCATATTCATTTATTCTAGACTGACAATGGGAACCAGCAAGTGTCTGCCACTCATACAAGGACACATGGTAAATGTGTCTTCAAGAAGAACAGCAGCTGGGGAAATCAAGTTTCTCTTAATAACAAGAGAAATAATCGTCCTTATTTAAACGCTCAGAAAATGACCTCAGATGCTCTAAATGACTGAAGGACATGACTCACTGGAGAACAACCTTGCCCAGAGCGATCCAGGTCTCCTGTTAAGGGTTTACTGTAATGCAATGCATTTTCTAAAGAGAAATAAAACAGTACGTATCAATAAGTGAATTAAGTACTGTGATACTAACATAGAAATGAGTGGAATTAAATGGAAGGCAGAACTTGCTCCAAACACTGACAGAATGAGTGTCACTAGGTGATAGAGCTAGGTAGATCTGAGTGTCATCTGCATAACTATGATAGGTAATGTTGTTATTGTGTATGACTTGACCCAGGGAGAGCATGTAGAGATTGAAGCGCATTGGTCCAAGAATAGAACCTTGGGGGACTCCACATGTCATGGTGATCTGCTTTGATCTATGATCACCAATAGAAACAACAAAACCTGTCTTCAAGATATGATTGGAACCAACTATGGACTGTGCCTGATAGTCCAACCAAGTTTATGTTCACCGGAAAAATCAAGACACGGTGAGCCAGTAACATAGCTCAAACGTTTGGGAGCATTTTACAAAGATGAAAGAGAAGCATGTACAGTGCAACATCTGCAAAGTAGAACTCTCCTTTCACAGGAGCACAATGGTGATGCATGAATCAATCAATCAATCAATCAATGCTTTATTAATATAGCGCCTTCCACACCCATTACAGGAGGCCAAGGCACTGAAGAACAACATAAAATCATGATAAAAAAAATTAAAATATTGAACAATAAAAAATACATAAAAGCATAAAAACAGGCAGACTTCAAACATGTTGGGCAGCAGTAGCTCAGGAGGTAGAGCGGGTTGTCCAGTAATCGGAAGGTTGCAGGTTCGATCCCGGCTCCGGCCAGAGAATGTTGCTGTGTGTCCTTGGGCAAGACACATAACCCGCCTTGCCTGCTGGTGGTGGTCGGAGGGACTGGTGGCGCCAGTGCTCGGCAGCCTCGCCTCTGTCAGTGCACCCCAGGGCAGCTGTAGCTACGTTGTAGCTCATCCCCACCAGCGTGTGAATGTGTGTGTGAATGGGTGGATGACTGATTGTGTTGTGAAGCGCCTTAGGGGGTTATAGAACCCTAAGAAGGCGCTATACAAATACAGGCCATTTACCATTTTACCATGTTCCAGAAATGCTAAACCAAAAAAATGGGTTTTCAGCCGACTCTTAAAACCGGCAGAGATGTAGACAGCCTAATTGACGGTGGCAGCTGGTTCCAGAGCGACGGCGCTAAGGCTGAGAAAGCCCGGTCCCCACGAATCCAACACCTCGAGCGAGGGACAACAAGCAGGCCCTGATCAGAGGAGCGCAGAGAGCATGATGGCACATGTCTCATCAGGAGCGCTGTTAAGTAAGGAGGGGCGCCTCTTAATTAAAAACATACCAGAAGTTTAAAACGCGCCCGATAAAAGACTGGAAGCCAGTGTAGGGAGGCCAACACTGGACTGATGTGGTCCCGTCCCACATGAATACCTTAAAAGAAAACACGTCGTGGCGGACAAAGAGGGACAGTCGCCTCTGTCAGCCGATTACCTCTCGTTAGCTTCTAGGGCTGGGCGATGCGGCCTAAAATCAATATCACGATATATTGAGTTAGCCTGCATAACAATAAATATACGATAACTACATGTATGTGCAAAAACAAAAGTTGTCCAATAGTTGGGGCTGTCACGTGTATTACGTTGAGTTACGTTGTCATCTGACTCGAGGTGGTACAGCCTCTAAAAAGGGACATGAACGTCGACAACCTACACACATATTTTCATATTTTTTATTACCAAATTTATTGGCACGAGAAAAATTTCGATTTATTGCCCAGCCCTATTAGCTTCTAACATCAACAGGGAGTCACTTGTATTTATAGCTGTAGCAACAACAGTAGTGATGGCAGTTTCATTACCTTTAGCACATGTATCTCACGTATTTGCTCTAATGTTACAAACGCTAATGATTTATTGTATATCGCTACGTTACAGTGTTAAATAAATGCTACTCTTCAATGGACGAGTTTACCAAGCCAACATGTACACCTCGGCAAGCAAACGTCCTGACCACGGCAATTTTGAACTTGTTAGTGACGGACATGAGAGCTTGTCTTTATTTTAGATGGCACATAACAGATCCCACTTCAAATTAGAAGCTAATGATGGGTATATTAGAGCAGCTGCATCCTGGTGCAATAAGCTATACTTAATGTGTGACACGATAAGTCGACTAATCGCCAAAAAAACTAGTGATTAATCCACTATTAAAATTATCGTTTGTGGCAGCCCTACAAGCAACTAAAAACATTTTTAAAGAGGTTTGTTGGCAGGGTGTCCAGACAGCAGGTAGATGAGTTTAAGGTCTTAACTATGTCCTCCAGTGTTTTAGCACTAATCACACTGAAAACTGGCATTCTAGTCAGATTGTTCCTAAGTGGCTGTAGCAGTGGTCTGGTTGTGTTGGTTGACATGGAGATATAAATGGATCTCAGTATCACAATACCAGTAATCTATATTCACACTTTAACCCTCTGAATCACAGGCCTATAGAGCCCCCCTCCTCTCCCTCCCCAGAATGGATAAAACCTACTGAGAGACAAACTGACCTGGAGTCAGTAAAACCTGAATCTCATGTCTTTCCAAACAATTCAGATCTGGATGTTTAGTTTGTTAAATATTTGGTTTCAGCAAGAATTCATAAAAACAACCAGAATAAAATTCTAAGATGGCCTCAGGTCTTCCAGCAGTGTGTGCGTTTGAGTTAATTTTCCCATTTCAGTGGAACCTTTTATTTCCTAGAAATATTTCCACAGGTCACGACCCCACCCGCCCCACTCACCCTACCCCCATCCACCCAGTCAGATCCATTATGGCCAGCCTTTTGTCCACACCAGATGTGACCTGCTTCTGCTGGGAACGGGGGCCCGCTGCTTCAGACCCTGGTGAACCTCCCCCACAGAAGACCAGAGAGGCTGCTATCTGCCCTGCTGAATTGTTTAACCTCACAGGTCAAAGCTGGAAACAAAGCCGAGCACTTTAGCAGAAACCCTCACTGCTAAATGATGATCAAAGATTGACGAGCAAACACCTCCAAAAAGGATTTTGGACTCTCCAAAACCAGGACAGAGGTGTTAGAAAGTCCTTTGTTGTTAATATTAACCAAAAGCTACCCTTAATAAAACTAATAGTTGTGAAACTCTTAGACAGCATCTATCCTGCAGCTGAGGAAACAACAAAGAGGAGGTATGAATGGTCCAACAGATTGAGCCTGGGAGGAGAGGGGATGGAAGTACATCTGTCTGGTCTTATAAATATGTAGAAGTCTAAATCAGACAATCAGCATTCTACAGCTGCTCCTCTCACTCAGGAACAGCCCACCATCTACCCATGTAAACAACACTAGCTACCTTCCTTCCATACAGACATTAGTGGTGCAGTCATGATCTGTTGCTAGTGGACTCTAAAGCTAACTTCTGGATTCCCAGTAGAAACAAAACTCCTTTAAGAGTGTGAATGGGTGAATGACTGGTTGTGTTGTAAAGTACCTTGGGACTATTTCAAACACAGGCCATTTACCTTTTGTTACTATTTAGTCAACTTCTAATGGTGTAGCAATGACATTTGGTGAATTGTTCATTAGAGTGGTGGTAAAACTGTAATAATGGCTGTTGTATATTTCACCAAAGTAACCATCAAAACCAACAGCTACCTAATCCCTGCTTCTTCTTTGAAGGTTCTGTAAAGACCCGACATTTCTACAGTAATTATAAATGACAACAAGAATGTTTGTGTTTCGCATTTGTGGTTGAATAGTAAATATGACCTTTTCACTGTGCTACTAAGAATCTAAAAATAAAGGCTCCCAAAAAGAACCTATAATAAACCTCCTCCATCACGCAGAAACATGAGCACTAAGTCAGTGTTGGCATACAAGAGCTTTAACCTGTTGAAACCTAAACCATTTTTGTGATTTGGTGCACACTGATGAAAGAACATTTTCAGTAAATAACAGATTTTGGCTACATGCACGTTGGAGGTAAGTCTTAGAAACTAAGATAAGTCTTAGTCTGAGCAGCAGCCTCACATTTCACCTGACGTGTGAGACTTCACCAACCTGAGCAGGAGGAGGTGCCAACCAGCTAGATTAAATGTAAACAATGAGACAAGCTTGACTGAAAAACTTGAGCTGTGATAGACACATACTGACCTCATGTGTTGTGTGAAACTATTAAAGTAAAAGACAAAGTTTTTGGTAGAACTTTTATGTGAACAGGCTTGTTTAAAACACCCGCTCACACATGTTTAATCCCTGTAATCCAACAGACATGCAGACCCCTCTAAAACCACTGAGGTGAGGACAGAAGACTGGTGATTTCTTTAAGGATCCACCATTCTACAGGAGGACTTTATTGTTTAGTTTTTGCCATCCCTGCCTTTCATCTGCTGCTCAGCATCCTGTTTACACCTGAACATGAAAAGTAGGATGACTGTTGGTGTGGACCGAGTTTATTTACAAAACGGTGTTCAAGTATTGGAAGTGTCCATTTTACTTCAAATAAACCCCCAACACACACTGTCTCACAAAAAAACACACAGAGAGAAGGTCTCTGGGTTCAGAGGGGGTAAGAGAAGTGGGGGTGGACCGATCCAGGGGTAGTTAATGGAGGCAGATGGTTCACAACTCTGACTAAAGCAGCTAAAACTGGGTGATGCTTCAGTGCACAGCCCTCCATCCCACTTACACAGCAGTTATGAGAGGTTGTTCCATCACATCTAAACATAAAAACTCCTGAACATAATGAGTTTGATGTTAGTTTCCCTAAAAGCATCACAAACAGGAAGCGATTGGAGAAACATACTGATTGATACGTTGTTTTCAGGCTGAAACCAGACCCAGTCTGCAGAGTCCGTGCAACGTGATGTAATGTGTCTTCTATGTGACCGAGTCATTTCACTTGGGTAAGGGACACACTACTCCTGCAGCCCTGAATCCCCCGGCCCCGGCCGTGTGGCTGATGGCCCGTAGGAATGCTCTGACTTGGATCGGGACGATCCTCATTTTCACTTTTCTTTGGTTGATCTGCGATTGATCCGAATATTCTGCTTACTGGCTGAGTCCAAAAACTGATGTTTGGACCATCTGGAGATGCAGGAAAGCATCTGGTGCTCACTGGATTTCTAGAATTAGCAGGTGTGCCTGGCTCATGCTAGCTTGCTGCTTCTCCATCTCTGGTGTGTCTGACTGTAGCCAGTCATCACACGTATTCTTACAGGTCCCGTCAATCATGTGGTGACAAAAGTTGCAGAAAAGTTTGAAGAATGTTTTTGTTTTTTCTGTTTGTGTGGAGAGACGGGCAGAAACCTCCATCAGATACAATATTGCTGATGGTGTTTAACAGAACCGTGGCTCATTACTGGAATAACAGTATGTAACCACAATTAAAGGAATTGGCCAGACTCAGCATGCAAATTGTAAAATATCAGTTTAACTACACTTTAGCATCTATAAAAAAATAAACTGGGTTCAGTTTTTCATTTTGTTAAGCAGCTTTGTCATAAATCATTATAGAAAATCAAAATTCTCTCCTCTAAACACTGAAAAGCGCTGGTTCTGCACACGTCACTCAAATACGTGTAAGAAGGCACAGCTCCTGCTGCTTACTAGGAGATTAGTTGTGTTTTGCTCTACTTTGTGCTCTCAATGCTTACGGATAATCACGTTTACAGCTGCAGCAAAAGTCTGAGCCATATGTCAGAGTCCTACACGCATTTTTCTAACTAACGTAGCAACATTAAAGTAATTTACTGTTTGTGAGCAGAATCGTAGCGAGCTGTAAGCACAACGCTAGCTTCAGACCTGCGTGACCATTACAACACAGCTGGTGCACAGACTGCAGGCAGGGGCTGGTCAGGGCTGCTCACTCAGAGGGTTGATCTAAAATAATAATCTAAATATTCCAACTATAAATCCATCTGGAACAGGTCCTTTTGGACTCCTTAAGTCCCGTTAGCATGACGGTGGCTGCACGGCTAACAGTGTTAGCTCCGGTAAGGAAAAAATAGGTCATTTGGGAAAGCTACAACACAGAGGTTGGATCTTAAAAGATGATCCACATTTTTTAACAAATGATCATCCTGAGACCAGTAGAACCTTCGTGCCATCCTGGATTACAGGAGCCGAGTTAACGAGCTACAGCACCGAGTTAACGAGGGGCTGCAGCGTCATGAAAAGTTATTCTGGTAAGCTATCAATTAATTTTTTTCCAGAGTTATATTAATATATACACGCAGCTGTAAAACTGGGATCACATCGTTTTATTTTTCTGTAGATTTTCTGTAGAACACACAAATGTTATATTTGGCTTCATAAACGGCAATTTTCGCCGAAAAGCGAAAAGTTTGCAAGTATGAGACGAACGTATTTTAAATTCACGCCAATACTAACAAAATTTAAGACTTTACGACATCAATTTAAGACTTTTTAAGACTTTTCAAGGGTCTTAATTTTCCTTAAATCAATTTCAAGACTTTTAAGACTTTTCAAGACTCCGCAGATACCCTGCAACAGTAACTACAGCATTGTGCCTTCATCAAATGATCAAATCAAACTTGGACTTAAAGACTTGACATTGTATTCCTACAGCTCCCTAACTTCTTGGGCTGCTGGAAGCCCGTCTCTGCGCTCTGGCAGATACACAAACATATTCAGACTTGTCACTATGCTACTAAAGCCTTTTTTGCTGACTGCTTCAGATTTCCTCCATGGAAGTTGAATTTTTGTCCCAGTGTCAAGTCCAGAGAGCTCTGCTGCAGCTTTTCATGACTCTATTCCTGTCAGACGTAAATCCAACAACTTTGTTAGAAAGGTGGAGATCTGCTGCTCTACAGCTCACCGCCTTCACGTAGGAGCTCATCTGCTAACATTTGGACTAGGGCTGCTCCATTATGGCAAAAATGATCATCACGATTATTTTGACTGAAACTGAGATCTCAATTATTTAAGATGATCTTTAATTATTGTTGATGTTATTTATTTGGTTATAACATTGCACAGGACACATTTAGAGCAAAAGAAAAAGAAATGGATCAGAAAAGAAAGAAACAAGATAATCACAAACACAATTCCTGATTCCTCGTGTAAAAGAGCCAATATGACCTAAAGGGTCTAGGCTGAAGTTTAACGTATTTGATAAAAAAAAATACTCCATATAGGGACAACAAAAAGAGCTATACCGTGAAAAACATCTGTAATATAAAGATAAATATAAACATACCGTATAAACATCTATGTTGTAGTGAAGTTCCACAACCTGCTGCATAATAATTTAGCCCTCTCCAGCACAGCCGTAAGGGAGTGTGTACAGCAGCACGATGCAACGAGTCGCTCAGATGGATCAACTATTATTTATCAGCGTGAGATATTGGAGGTGTGGCGTGAGAACGCGTGAAGACAGTCAAATGTGTGTCTCACACTCATCGCGTGAGAGTTTGCAGCCCTGATAAAATATAAATCCACTTCAGATATGGCTCGCTATATTTTGAATTTATTTAGCTTGTAAAACAACAGTTTTTGAATGAGTGCGCTCCATCGATAAAGGTTTCTGATTGGTCAGTCGATGTAACGTGATCATGCTGCACATGTGTACATCATTTGCTTTCCTAACGTCCGGAAGGATGGTCCGGAGCGCATGCTGGGCGTTTTGCTAACCTGCAGAGAATATCGACAACAAAGGAGCTAAGGGTCCTCAGAAATGTTGCCTGGTTGTTCGCTGGGCGCTTTCGGGAAAAAAAGTCAAGAAGGGGGTCTGAAATTTTGTTAGAGATAGCAACAACAAATCTGCCAAGTTGGCAAGGCTGTGTGGGAGGTGTGCTTGATTTGGAACTCAGAGCAGCGCAAGAGTTCCCCGCGAGGGAGAAGCAAATAACCGGCTTATTTTGTTTTTATAATCGTTCAAACGCCCAGATCATAATTTAGATTAAAATTTGATTAAACGAGCAGCCCCAATTTGGACTGAAGAAAGCCTTCTCACTGCTAAAATTTAGCATTATGACCAGCTCCAAGAGGAGTCCAGGGAGTTACAAACTTCTACCTGAAAGCCACAGAAGTGACACTTCCTCTGGGAACCAGTAGATCTGATTTCTGTGGGCTTCGATCTGTTTCTAAGCTGTGCTTCATCCTCAGAGTGTATTTCCCTCCCAACCCTGTGTGAGCGGTGTGGGGTTATAACGGCCTGACTCATTCAAAGTGTAGAAAAGCCTTAAGGAAAATCAGGGAAAAGACAAACTGCACCAGATATATTTCTGTTGCCAATGTCATGTTTTCAGATAGAGCCATTTCTTATCAAGATACTTGGAATTTCCTGGCTCTTATTATTCTAATCTGACAGAGCCAGAAACAATTATTCACCCTTCAAAAGCGGGTGGGGGTGGGTGAATGTATTTGTGCCTTTGAGACCAGTTAGTTGTGGTTCCTTGCGCCTGGACAACGGGAGTCCGGGGTCACCCGCATGTCTGGCATTCCTCCACACCGACAGAAAAACAACCCAACATAACCGTTCAGAGGCGCGCTACAACGGCCCCTAGCACAAACAAAAACATCCAGATAAAGCAAGAGAAATCTCAAACGATGGCACCATGTGTGGATTTTACTGCATCTACTGTGGCCTTGATTAAAAATCCCATGACTATTGCCTCAGTAAGAATGGCTTCTTCTGATTGTTGACAGAGTTCCTAAAACACAGATAACTGCTGCACTTGGGCAACAGCCTGCCTCTAAAATGATGCTCACGTTATCGGGTGAACTAATCACTGCTGACGGAATTAAAGCAGTTTGACCCGTGTGGAAATGAGGAAGTGGTTAGATTTTCTGCTGAATGGTCTACAATTGGTCCAAACTATTTTAGGTCGGCCAATCACATCGCTCCATTTTTGTAGAGAGACGCTGAGCGGGCTTAGCACCAGACCTGCGATGGAGAAAAACTACAAACGTGGTGTCGACTCAGGATTGAAGCCCGTTTGAAACAGTTTTGGCATCAATTGTGAACGATTTCAACTCTGGCCATCCTTTGAGGCATGAGCAGACAGGGGTACTTAGTCATTTATTTAGAAAAAGGATGTCTGCTTGTTCTTTCTTATGCATGACGGACTGCCCCGGTGACTGATTTCCATAGAAATGAATACGTCATGTTGTTCATTGCTCTGATTGGTCTTAGTGCTGTCCAATTGTGTGCGGAGACGGTTTAAACACTAAATACAACTATATGCAAAGGTCTGATTGGTGCTGGGTGTTCTCCTGAAGGTGTCCATCTACTCTTTTTCATTCAAGCGTTCTCACAGCACCTGTCAACACACACTAGTGATTTACAAAGCACGCCCTCAGCTCCAGAGCTGCCAGGTGTTAGTTATAAACAACCTAGAGCTTATTTTAAGCCCCGTTGTTTGTTTTGGACCTGATTTCATAGATCTGACTGCACTGAGTCAGCAGAGTTACAGCAGTGAAGCAACGCTGTGGGAAGAATCCGTTACAGGAAATAGTTTTTAGATAGAGCTGCAGATTTAAGAGTTGTTTTACTACAGGAGAGAGAAGTCAGATTGATGCGGTTTGGAGAATCAGAGGAGTTCTCATGAGTCCAGCTACTCAGATCAGGGCACGTTGCTATCAACTCCATTGAAAACCTCAGTAGTTTGATCAAGTCCTATTTGGGACAAGAAGTCAGTTTGAATAGTCAGAAATTATTAAAGTCACCACCGTTTTGATTAGGGGTGTGCCATCTTAGGTACCTCACGATTAAGGTCCTACGATTTGATTATTTGATTATTAAATTATCACGATTACCACTATTTTTGATGCCCTTTTTCACAGTTTAGGTTTTGATCTCACATCATAGCTTTTTCATACTTTGATAAATGATCCGCACTTGTATAGCGCCTTTCAGAGTCAGAGGACCCCAAAGCACTTTACACTATAGTGTATCATTCATCCATTCACACACACATTCACAAGCTAGTGATGAGCTACAGTGTAGCCACAGCTGCCCTGGGGCACACTGACAGAGGCAGCACTTTTCAAATTATTTCACCAAACATTAATTCAATTTAACAAACACCTTTTACTCCACTATCCTGTTTATGTGAGACCGAACACATACCCAACATGCTTTTGCATGAAATCTACAGGAAAAACACGAATAATGAAAATGAAAGTAAACACGGGCAGTCAGTTTTGCTTTTGCAAATGGAATCAGCTGACACGGCAAACAGGAGCGATGCAGAGATCTGGAGCTTCTGGTCTTTAGAGCTGAAGCTCAGATCACCAGACAGTTCACGTGGGACTGTGAAAGGCAAACACCTTTTGGAGCGGCTTGTGAAAAAACTTAAGGAGCGTTGCTTCAATCAGCATAAAAAATGAGTTGCATCCAAGCTAAAGGGAAGTCCGTGACAGCGCGGAGACCGCCCCCACACCCACTTTATGCCGCAACCGTGTAATCTTTGTGAAAACACGTGACAGTGCCACATTACCGCCACAGGCTGACCACTTATAAATGACCAAATGCTCCCTGGTGCTGCCTCAGCTTTGCAGCAAAATGGTGCCGTAGTTTTATGAAACAGGCTGGAGTTGCAGGCAAGGAGGAACAACCACCAGCTTCTTCTCTTCATCTAACCCTGGACAGAAACGTGTAAGATGTTGTCGCATGTTGGTAGAGTTTCTGTTATGTTTTATTTTAGTTTTACACAACTTTCCTTTAACCTAGGGCTGTGCGATCTGACGATATAAGATCATTAAGGATTATAACGTGATGACGATCTACCAAAGCTCAGAGATCATAGAACCATCTATTTGCATTCTAGCACCCGTCTGTGCCATTATTTCTGGATGCGTCTATGGGCACAAAACATTTGTTTTGTTTTTTTTCTCTCAGCCGAGTCACAACATTTGCTAGTCTGCTTTTGTCGGCCATAGGGCTGTGCGATATGACGAAATGTTTCGTCTGTACGATAGAAAATGTCTATCGTTTAATATGAAGCTCTATCGTTTACACCACGATACGGCGTTTTACGGCAGTATTTTACGTCATGATGCCTTACGGCATGTCCATGCACGCGCAGCGCGCCACGCTAGCCATGCATGAACAAACATGGAGGAGGGCGGTAGCGGACGCGGTTCAGACCAGGGTAATTTTCAACAGGATGACCTGCCAACCCAAACGGAGGAGCTTGTACCTAAAAGAGGGGAAACTTCTGTTGTATGGATGTGGTTTGGGTGTAGGAAGGCCGACGCGGACCAGAAAGCAGTTGTTTGTAAAGTTTGCCGGTTCCCGGTGCCAACAACAGACTCCAACACTACAAATGTATTTTATCAGCTGCGCAAGAACCACGATAAAGAATACAGAGAGAGTCAACAAGCAAAAGCTGTAAAAGCAGCGTTGAGTGGTAGCGTAAGCGCTCATAACAAACTCCAGACACAGACGCTGCAACAGGCGTTTAGCCGGGTCACACCATATAACCACAGCTCCCGCAGATGGAAGGAGATCACTACTGCAGTTGCCAAGCACATCTGCAAAGATATGGTTCCAATCTACACGGTCGAGAAACGTGGGTTTGGTGAGTTGGTGCAAACACTTGCAATTTTATATTAACTATGAATTTAATTAAAAGAAACAATGCTATATCGTTATGTATATCGTTATCAGGATATAAAATGAGCTATATCGGGATATGAAATTTTTGCCATATCGCCCAGCCCTAGTCAGCCATAGCTGTTGGCACGACAGACACACCGATGAATCAATCTGAGCAAGTTTTGTGCAGCGTGTTGGTTTGTTTAGCTGGGGTACTTGGTAGAGCTGAGGAAAATAATCTAATAATCGATGGATCAGCTGAGATGATAAACTGGAGCGATGCGGTGCTCCAGGACCTTCTCTCCGTTAGATCTGCAGCGCAGATTATCTGACAGGTCACAGGGACTGTGGAGGACAGACATCTGTAGGAGCTGCTTGTTAAAAAACTTAAGCAGCACGGCTTTGATCGCAATAAACAGCAGGTTATGTCCAAGATACACGGAAGTCCGTGACAGCACAGAGACCACCCCCATACCTCCTTTATGCCGCTATCGCGTAATCTTTACTAAAAAGGACAAGACTGCACCACATTACCGTCACGGTCTGAGTTCTTATGAACGACCTTAGGCTCCCAGATGGCGCCTTGGCGTTGCAGCAAATTGGCGGCATTGTTTTATAAAAGAGGAGTATAATGGATTCTATTTGAAGCTGCGATGTTCCGCGACTGATGCTTCCAATGAGCAGTAGGGGTTAAGATGTGGAACCATAAAAAATAGGGATGCTCTGATCCGATCACGTGATCGGAAATCGGTCCCAATCACGTGACTTTCAAAGGACTCGGAATCGGTTGAAAAAGATCGGATTTAACCTTTTAAAACAACAAATATGACATTTTAAATTCATTCTGATACTTCTATATCAATATTATTTGTTTCTTGGACAAAAACAACACCATTACGTCACACAATGTACGGCAGGTGGGGATTCAGACACCATACAGCTGTTAGCTAGTAGGCTAACGCAGAGCTTGTCTCCACAGGAGAGCTAAAATATCTGTATGTTGGTAGTATTTTAAACCGGACAGCAAAAGCAGTGTAACAGCCACTTGTAATGTGTGCATACTGGGCATTCAACATGCTGGAAAAGACAGCTGCATGATAAGCAGCCTTCAAAACAAAATACTTTCTCCTTCGGCTTTTTTCCCTTCAGGCGTCGCCACAGCGAACCATCGGTCTGGGTTAAGTCCCAGTTCACAGCGGCATCTCTAACAAAAACACGGAGCCAGCCAACAGTGAAAATTACGTTAATAAACAGAGAAATTGCAGACAACAAAACGTCAGAGTTTCTCATTCAGCAACATCTGAGCTGAACACGCTGGTAGCTTTATGGTGCTGCGGGGAAAGCCTGCTGTGGCACCGTGTGACTATGGAACCCAAAGTGTGCCACAAACGCGCAACATTACGTGCGACTCTCATATGAAAAGTACACATTTTTAACGAGCAATCAACGTGTCAGCAACACATACTTTACGAGTGAAAATTTTGCGTGATTTCAACCAGCAAACAACACGAAAACAACGTGTTAACACACGTCCCTCACCGGTCACGGAAACGCGCATCACTCCACGGCCGCATTATGAGGATGTAAACAATTTGAAATATGAGCATCTCAGCTACTTTTAAATTTATTCATAATATAACACGTTTTTTATTAATGTACTTCCTAAACAAGTGATGTTTTGGCAGATAAACTAAGGAAATTACATAAATACATAAAGAAAGCCATACCTAAATAATAATAAAAAAATTAAAGGAAAACCTGGACGTGTTTTCCCTTCATTTCTTCTTTTTTAATGCTTTGCTGAAGTATCGGATCGGGACTCTGTATCGGCAGAAACTCAAAAATAGGGCTGCACGATATTAGGAAAACCTGCGATATGCGATAACAGTGCTTAATATTGCGATATCAATATTACTTGCGATAAATGAACAAATACTTAAATCTGCAGTTTTTGTATATATACTTTAGACACACCACTCCATCCTCTATCATTAGTATACAGTAACAAAATGAAATCATGCAAGTTCACATTACATTTCTAGAGCCCAGTATATATATCTTTATGGTTAAGTTGGAGGTGACAACGGAGATTTATCATGTTTCCCCTCATGGTTGCCACGGGTGTTTGGCGTGTCTTGTGTTTGTTGAACACAAGTACTTTGAAATAATAGTCATGCTGTTTGAATTATGAGTTCTTTCTCGCTAACATTTTCCACACACGTCTTACCCTCAGTCATTGCGACGCTCTCTAAGCTACCTCAGGTGTTTGCTAGCCACCAAGGCATCTAACCTATAACAACCCAACCGATTGGTCAAATGGGTGAAGGGCTCTATTTGATTTGTCAAAAACTTCATGCTTCCATTGGATTGACAAAATGCATTATGTGTAGCAAAAGTCTGAGATGACCATTAATTGTGATATTTTTCTGTTCTTTGTGATATGCCTATTGCGCATGCTGATATTGCGATAACGATAAATTTTTGATATATTGTGCAGCCCTACTCAAAATCAAATGACTCGGACTCGGATCGGGAGCAAAAAAATGTGATCGGAACATCCCTAATAAAAAACTGCTCAAATTATTTGTAAAGTATGAATCATTTCAAACAATGAAAAAATCGTTTTAACAGAGTTCCAGTCTCAGTATCAGTTTTCTTAACTCCTGATTGACAATCCCTTTTCCACCTGCTGCAGGTAAGACATTGACTAGTCACAACATCCTGTAATACCACCTGAAAAATAAAAACCAATAAAACTATTAAAGGCTGCAGGGAGATAGAAGCTACATGTTTGAGGAGTGTAGATGTAAATCATGATAGGTACAAATGTCCCAGGAGTGAACGAGGATGTGATGCAGGCATGAGGCCATAACTGAACGAGTGAAGAACACCTTCTGTTCCACAGCAATGCCTGTCTGAAAACTGTGACAGCAAGTAAATCAGCCCATCAGCAGGATAGTATGAGCTACAGCTGCTCATTCACACCGCTGCTGAGGTGTGTGTGTGTGTGTGTGTGTGTGTGTGTGTGTGTGTGTGTGTGTGTGTGTGTGTGTGTGTGTGTGTGTGTGTGTGTGTTGGGGCGTGGTGCTGAACAGAAACGTGACATGTTGAGCTGTCATGCTGAAATCTTAACAGCTCCTGGATGCTGGTGTCACCGCAGCGCTGCTCTCGCTTCCTCCAGCCTGAGTAAATATCTGCTTTTACAATATTGGAGTCTTTTCAGATGTAAATGATTCAGCTGCGAGCAAGGACTCCTGCCATGAAAATCCTGTTGCTGGACAAAGAAAACGGAATTCCCTCTCCTCTCCTGCATCCCACAGCATTCATTATTTTAACATCCAGCCCTCATCCGCAGCAGTGACAGGAGAGCAGCAGGATTTTGGGATTGGGATGGGGGTATCCTGATGGGATGCTGTTTAAAAAGCATCCTCCTCCACTCATAGTGATGCGCTCTCTCTCGCTCGCTCTCCCTCTCTCTCACACACAAAGGAATGCCACACAAAGGAAACACGAGTCTGCTGATCAATACCAAACACAAATAACATGAAGCCACAGATCGGCTGTTTGCACACAGAGGAAACCCTTTTGGCTCCTGGGAGGAAACGCGCCCTGCATGGACCCAAAACGAAATTAAAATCTGCAAACGCTGCAGTTCCCTAACGGGGAGGGTTTTCTCCCCTTTATGTTTTCATGGTTTAGGTGGGAGCGTGCTCCGCTCATCCTGAAGCAGCGGTAAGGGGGTGCTCTTTAACGGGAATTTTATCACCGATGTTGTCCCAAAACACCAAGACAAGAGCTGAAGAATACACCTGACGTCACAGGTCCAGGCATCATGAGTGTTAAGTTGGGGCTAATTAAAGAGCCGGACTAGCTGCTGTCACACCATCAGACCCACCAGAACAATGTCAGCTGTTCCGTCCCGCTACACACCGGGTCATCAACCAGCTTCACCACCACGCAGGTGTTCGCGTCCCCGGGGCTGTGGGGAGCAAATCCTCCCACAAACTTAACAACTAGTCAGATTTACCCAAACACCACAAAAACAGAGCCTGACAACTTTGTGTTGGCTAAAGCAGCGGCTGCTCCGCCAAACAGACCTCTGAGACCGGACCCGGAGCAGCTAGCTACCGAACTAAAGCCGAACTCACAGCTCTGTGATGTTTTTTCGGACTCAGACAATAAACATTCCTCAGACAGCCAGGAGCTGACCGCAGACCCTGCGCCATCTTAGACACATTTTCCTCTTTCGGGTTGTTCAACAAAGAGCTCTTCCAACGGGACCGAGAGCGTAACCCAAGAGGAGCAAAACAAGGCACGGTCACGGTTCCCACCGAAGGCCACTTACCAGCGTTTTCTTGTATCCTTGTCCCGAACAGGAGGACGAGCAGAAGGCATGGTAATACACCCATCGTGGCTACGGACCAGACTGGCACCCGACTGCTAACTTCTGCGAGATCAAAGAATGGTAGACGCTGATTGGCTGACAGACTCTAAAGTCCCGCCCTCACAGCGCCTGGTCTGTCAAAAGCAGGCGCTGATTGGCTGCTGGGCTTGTCACACCCCGCCCCGCTGAAACAACTACATGAGCCGCTTCAGTAAAGGATTCACCCTCACAGCTAACTATTTCACTAATTATTTAGCTTCATTTGTTTTTTATCCCAGCTGATCTGGATTAACAACTATAAAATATGTTTATCCCCTCTGCAGCAGTAGGTTGCTGCCCTCACAACTACCGTCATTTTTGTGCGTTTAACAATTTGTAATAATTGTGCTTGCTTCTAAACATATCTTTGTTGTTTTAAACATTAATCTTGAAACCTTGTCTAGTATAATTGATGCCATCATTTGGAAGCAGACAGTGAAGGATATCTGTGTTTAGTAAGGATAAGATTCAGAATTTTACTCTAAAATACAAGAACAGCACAATCACACACTAATGTAACAATGTCTGAAGTAAATGAAATGCACTTTTGTGAGTAGTAGACATCATACTGCCTTCCAACCAGAAAAGTGTAAAAATAAGACATATTTATGAATGGATGTAAATCATTTCTTTGTGCAGGTGTTGCACAGAAAGCTGCTGAAAGCCCCTGGAGACATTGATGCTTTTATCAGATAAGGAACATGTCACCGTGGTTCTAACTGAAGCAACAGAGCCCAACAATAATATCAGCAACAACGCGTCACTCTTCACCGATAAGATAGAGTCAATGACATGCTGTGGCTAGAGCCATGGGCCTCGTGCCCCATGTCAGAGCTTTCTGCTGCAGCAGCTACACACACACACACACATGCTTACACACACACGCTCAACCACATACACACTCACACACGCTCGCACACACATGCTCTCTCTCACACACACACGCTCATGCACACACATTCATGCACGCACACACACACATGCTCACACACACTCAAACACACGTGCTCTCTCTCACACAAACGCACACACACACGTTCATGCACACACACATTCATGCACACACACGAACACACACTCAAACACACACACTCTCACACACACATGCTCACACACACACGCTCACACACACATGCTTTCTCACACACACTCACACACACGCATACACACACACATACACGCACACAAACATTCACACACATTCACACACACACACACGCTCTCTCACACACACACTCACGCACACATTTTCACACACACAAACACACACACGCACATGCACACGTATACACTCACACACACAAACACACACACCCAAACGCTCACGCATACACACACAAACACACCCACACGCTCACGCGTATACGCAGACACACAAACACACACACACGCTCATGCATACACACACATGCACACACACACATGCACACACACACAGAGAGATTACACTGTCCCTGGAGGCTGTGACAGATGATATCCTATTATTTAATGTTCAGCTGAGGACAGACCTGCATGCTCACTCACACAGGCCAGTCAAGGTGATGCAGATTCATCCTGAATAGAACAGTTATAAATAAATCCTATCTTTACCTGGTATGGCTGCCTGAACAGCCTTAGTTCAGAGAAAAGGAGACAAAACCATTGAACGTAGCTCACAAGATGTAACAGATCAAGTCTCTTGCTTTTCTCTCTATTTAAAAGGTCAATTGACTTCTGTATTTCATTTTAAAGTTTCATGGTTATTTACATGGAGGGTGTGATTATTTACAAGCATAGGTATGACCAGTAGCAGCAAAATGAAGCTTTTCATCTAACAGGACGTTTTTATCATTCCAGCTGAAAAAGTTATGTAAATCAGAACAAGGAGTTAACGGTTCACCAATCACACAAACCACTGTTAAACTTAGACGATCGGATATTTCTTTAAGACAGCAGCACTTTTGTCCTTGGCTGAACTCAGACTACCCGTTAGCCCTGACTAGCCTAGCTGTTAACTTTTTTGATATGAGCTCTAGTTCCCTGCACAAATACTTTTCAACATGCTATCAGTAAGAAATTAATAATTTATGTCTAAAAGTTATAAATAATTTATTTATAACTTGTACACATAAACACCACCCAACCCCAAAAGCTTATTTTGTTCACTGGATTATTTTTGTCTCTGAGTTTAGACCTGGGATGTTGCAGGGGTTGTACCATGTGGTTTTGGAGCAGATCCTAAGCTGTCATGTGGTTCAGGATATGTTCTGTTTATGTTTTGTAGTAAACTCAATTTGAAAAAGTTAACAATGAATCCTTTAATTGGAAGTTAATGATTGGCTGTCTCAGGGTTGATGCACATTTTAACTGAGTTCCAGATTCAATCATGTTCCTTATGTGTTTTAGCCCAAAAAGCTGTTTTTCTTTTGAACACCATGACTCAAAATCGACCAATCAGAAGGCTTAAATAACGTATCTGTAATAGGATCTTTCATAAGAACTACACCATTGATTATACCTAAAATATAGCGCCTCTCAAGATAAAAATCACAAGGCTATGTACAGGTTCCTCTGGGACCATGTTCACAGCTCTGACAGTAGGTCCTACTGGGACCAGCACAAGCTTTACTATCTGTAACTGGTCAGTTTTAGCTTTTGTGCTCAAACCAGTTTCCACCTCAAGGACGGTCATTACAAGTGGGGGTAAATTCAAACTAAAGATTCTGTGTGAATGCAGCCGTTTAGGCCCCAAACGAACACTTGTGTTGTGTAATTCTCCACCAGGCAGCAGAGGTCCTGCACCAACCTCAGGCAAAGCATTAACACCTTTTTATGGCACAACATTAGCTCCCTGGCAGGGCTGGAGCCTGGCAGATCAGGTTGCCTGTGGGATGCCAGCGCAGTTGCAGCTTTGAAGATCAGCTGATGTTGGGATCACTTTCCAGACTTTGTCCCAGGAATAACAGCCTTGCTGGAATACTGGGAGTGATCTCTGAGGAAATCTCTGCTCTGTGAGGGGGGTGGAAGCCAAACAACTTCTCACCTGACTGAAGGTCCTGTCTTCTAACCCTAATGAGCACAGAGCACTAAACTGTAGGATCGAAAAGAAATCAGGGAAAAAAAATCAGAGATCTGATCCAGAAATCTAGAGTAAGGGCCTGGTGGACGATGAAAAACTACAAACAAATGTAGTTTTACAGCTTTGCAATCTGGACTAGGAAAACTAAAGGTTAGATGTTGAACAGAACTGTAGCTATTATAGTGGTAAGGGTTGATTAATAGATCTGAACGAAAAATGGTCGCTACTCCTCCCCCTCGCCCTCTAGGAATGTGATGATAGAAGGAGTCGACTCATTTAAACTAACATAGTTCTTCTGCTGCAGCCAGGATCCTGTGAGACAAAGCAGAGAAATCTGATTATCACAACCAAGACTGGGACAAAAAACCAGGCCGGGCACATTGAGCCGAGACCAGACCACCAGCTGCTGAAGGAAAAACAATGAAGCCGGTTATTTACACCAGCTCTCTGACCCTGCTCCTCCATATTCCATATCCATCATGTTTTAGCTGTTTCCCTGCTCCAGCACAAAAACTGTGCTTATTATGCAGCTTAACACAACAACACAACAACAACATCAACACAACAACAACACATCAACAGGCCAACAAAAAATGCTTGCTTTAAGTGAAGTTAAAAAAAACCAATAAAGCAGAATATAAAATTTGTCAGAAAACTAAGTTGCCGTATCCCCTAAAGGTCATTTACACACACACACACACACACACACACACACACACACACACACACACACTGGAAGTTTTTTAACGATTGCTGATCACTTAAATAAACTCTACACATGTCAGATGGAACTAATAATTATTTCATAATAATTTAAACTTAGAAATCACAACAATAAAAGAAATATTGATGTATATACACCCAGCAGGGCTCTGACAAAACAGTCAGCTGGTAGAACCTCGGGTCAGAACCAACAGGGTGAAGCTGCTTTTAGCTACTATGCTGCACACAGATGCAATCAGCTTCCTCATGACCTCAAATGTGCCCCAACTCTAGCAGCCTTATGCTGCACCTTCTGCACTGGAAGAAGAGGTAACAATCTTTTATATAGCACATCTCAAGAGGCGCTTCACAAGAACAAAAAATAAAAATACAATAAATATATAGCTCTATATATATGAACCAGTGATGACGATCCAGTTGCCATGATCCATTGATGATGATCTCCTGACAGTAGATGGTGAGCCTTCTAGTTGATCTCCTCAAACCAGATCTACGGTGCTCCTGAGTTGGATGAATGATACTAACACTGACTTAAACTTAAACTCAACCATCTTTGACTGAAACACTAAAGATTCCTTCACTGGAACTGGGTTAATTCTCTTCTAAGAACAAATGTTCATTAAAGTGAGTTATTTTTAAATCTATGTATATGTTCCACTGTAACCTAACTCACAAACCTAGAGCAACTTGCATACAAGCAGGATATGCCAACATGTTTCTCATGTACTTTGGGTTTTTAGAAAAATGAAGTCAGTCAAGCTTTTTGAAGCTTGATTTTTTTTTTATCTTTAACATAAATGTGATATAGTGAAGTCTCAAACAAAGTTTTGGACCCAAACCAAGAGTCTCCTAGCTGGGATTTGGGTCGAGCAGAGACACAAACCTTTTTTCTTCTCTCTAATGCCTCTTTGATGATGAAAGCTGTGTTGGCAACAGATGGCATCCAGACAGTTTCTGTGTTAGGAAAAATGGAGATGCTAGTCCCACTGACTTTCCCAGAAGGATAGAATGTTCACACACCTGCATGGGTGGAGTCAGGTGGGCCGAAGATCAGAGTAAAATGATGATGGAGGAGCAGAAGATGGGAGGAAATGACTCCATGCAGACTGATTTATGGCCCTGGGAAGACTTACATGTGACCTTAGTTCAGCTCTGCTACCTGTAGGACAGCCCTGCATGGATGTCCTGGACTACTGGGGTGATCACATTTCAACCAGCTGACTGTGAGACAAAGTGTTGATGTGGAACACGTTTTCTTTATCTGAAACTACACTGAAGACGCTTTTGAATTCCTGTTGTCCTCTGGAGACTTCTGAATTGGTACAGAGAGCTTTAGCTAGTTTCTGCTCCGTTCTTCCATGGATGTTCACAAAAAGCTAATAAAAAATAACTCAGGAGCAGTGATCACCTGATCACAAATGAAGTTTCTACTGAAGGTTTTCTCTTTTTATCAGCCTGATAAAAAACATTCAGCCTTCACCGCTTACAACGGAAATTCCAAACACTGCCTACAAGATTACATGCAGAATACAGAATGAAACTCAATAAATCTGAAAAGAAAGAAATGACCTTCAGTCAGCTAAACAGGAACAGAAGTGGCCTTTGTCTTCTTCGTGTTTAGAGACAGACATATGAGCTTGTGTCCTGACATAAACATCAGTAATGCAGACAGTTTATGTCTGCCAGCATGCATCATGAAGATTACTTTTGGAAACTTTCCAAGATGTTTTTTTTTTTTTGTTTTTGTTTTGTTTGCTTTTCTGCATTCAGAAACATGGCAGAGGGGAAGCCAAGGCTGAATCCAAGGAGAGCACCAAACTGCCAAAGTTGCAGCAGGCTGCTCCATACACAAGTTGTTACGTCCTCAGCCTGCTTCATCTACCAGCTTCTGCTCCATCTTCGAGATGCAGATCACACATGTGGAGATGTGACTGTTGCTGAGTGAGAAGAGTGGTTTTCTGCCTATTAGAAGGTTGATGGTTTAATCCTGGCTTTTCTACCACATGGTGACATGTGGGTTAGGGTTAGTGAATGAACCCCATGTAGCCTCCCGATCTGCAAGTCGGGGTACTGATATTGACTTGCAATCTAAGGAGTTTTGAGTCACCAAAATGACTAGAAAAGCACCATATTAATAGCCTAATGAACTAGACCAAATTCTTGCTTTGCAAAGTTTATATATTCACATAGGATGGCTTGCCAGGCTACCATATTAATGCAAGTGCTGTCGATATGTGCTCATCTACTCAGAGTCATGTACACATGTATGAGGAGAACGTGCTAACGCTACACATGTACATGAGGAGAACATGCATGCTCTACACATGCATGAGAACATGCTAACTCTACACATGAATGAGGAGACCATGCATGCTCTACACATGCATGAGGAGAACATGCTAACTCTACACATACATGAGGAGAACGTGCTTACTCTACACATGCATGAGAAAATGCTAACTCATAGAAAGGCTGCAGCCAAGGTTCAAACCTGCAACCTTCTTGCAAGCATTTGAATACAAAAACCAATGAATGAATAATTTCTAATGAAGTGCACAACAGATTATTCTTCGGTAGCATTCAGTATAATTGTTGAATATGAATATGCAATTATGAACAGAATTAAGGTTCTTTCAGCCAAAAACGCTAATTTCACTCATTTTCTTAATTAGCTGCTAATCTTGCCTGGTCCCTGCAGATTATCAGAACGTTATTATAGAAATACCAAACTAAACTGACTGCTTCCTACAGAAGTAAAGACCTCATGATCCTCCATCAACATCACACTCTTGGTTTAAAAGGTAGGTGATTTTAAATAATTATGCCCACTGATAACTCAGGTCAGCTGCTGGAGGTAAAGTCTAAATTTGAATCCAAACTTATTGGTTCCTGACTCCATTGTGAAACATCCCATAGATTTAAATTTAGACCCTGAACAGAAATGTCCGACTGAATGGGTTTGGAGGGAACCAGACTTTGATACCAAACACTGAGGTTGTGTGTGAGGTAAGTGTGTAAACATGGACTGTGGTCTGTTTGCAGAGCTGAAGTCCTTCCTAAGATTAGTCCAGATTAAAAACATTCATGGTTTGTTTGTTTGGGACTTTTAACTTCTTTTATTTGAATTGTTTTAAAAAGACTTTGCCTTTGGATATTACTTTGGACTGAGTTCCTGCCCCTCCACCCTTCAGCTGACCTGGTTTGGGACAGAACCAGGACTAATCAGATGGGTATGGCACCACCAGTAAGCCCACTAGAACCCATCCAGAACCCGCAGCTACAGCTGAATCTGAGTCCTGTTTTCTCCATCAGGTTTCATTTGATTATTTATGTTATCGCCCATCTCTATTTATGTATCCATGGCATTTTTAAGTTGTTTACTGACTAATGAACCAATGATGTTTCATTTGAATTGAACTGAACTCACAGACTTACTTCATTTAAAAAAGAAATTCAGAGTAAACATTGGAAATACAAGGACAAGTTAATGAATCGCCATTCTTTAGTTTAATTGCACTAAATGCCAAAAGCTCTCTACTTTAATGAGGAGTTGGCCATTATCACCGGAGGCTCTCTCCACTCACAAGGACACATGGATAAGTGAGCTCACCTGCTGTCTCGTCTGCGCCGACTAATGAGTTTACTGCTGGAAATGAGTCATTTAAAGTTTGTTTCAGAGTTTAACATTTTTACCTATTAGCTAAAACAGACTGTATCAGGGGCATCTACCTGATCAGGTATCAATCATCTATGAATCACTCATTAATCATGATCCATTAATCACCCATCAGTCACCTAATGATCACCTACCAGTCAGCCCTGGTGTCTAACTGTTCTGGCGCCAGATCAGCTGCTCCCAGGTTCATCTTCTGCTTCCCAGTTCAAATGAAGCAACGCTTCCTAGATCATTGTGACTGAGGAGAATTGTGGAATGGAAAATTCTGCTTCTCGATAATTCCATGTTTAGTCCAAGAGTTCAACAAGAAGGATCCACATAGTTATGTTTGGCTCGTCTCAGTTTTTGTGTTTCTTTACAAATAAAAAGATGTGATGAGTTGATTCAGACATCTTTAATGGATGCCCTAAATTCCCAGAAGTGTGCTCACATTCACCGGAGCTTTGATGAAGCCGAGCTTTAAGGGTTTTTATTTACAGCAGCACAAGGCCACAGCTGAGTTAAGAGTTTATCTCTGGAGAAGTCATTTGAAATGTTTTTCATCGTTGTTGAACACGAGAAACACTTCAAATAAAAAGTGATTAAAAAGATGAATAGAAGGCTTTGATGTTAGAAAGTAAGTAACTAAAGCTAGATAAAGTTGAGTTAGCTTAGCATAAATACTGGAGCTTGGAGTTTGGACATGTTAGTTTTTATGTTCTCTTCATCAAAAGGTATGACCAAAGGGATGGTCATGCCCTTTGAGTGATGGTGCTGCTGTGACAAGTGAATTTCCCCACTGTGGGATCAATAAAGTCTATTCTATTCTATCTCCGCCCACAGACCAGAAACATGCATGTCAGCTTACTCCAGATCGTCCCTAGGAGTGAGAGAGGGAGTGTGACTGGTTGTCTCTGTGATGGACTGGAGACCTGTCCAGGCTGTCCTCCACCTCCAGCCACTAATGGAGTTAGACACAAGCCCCCTGCGACACGACCCTGCTGAGGAACAGTGGTTTAGATAATAGATGGACGTTAAATTGATCTGATAGAAACAAGAATGAGCAACAAATGAATGAATCAGTTCTAAAACCATCTGTTTTTGCAGTTTTGAACTGGGTGAAACCCACTTAGGAGGGTCAGGGTGCAGCTAGATCAAATATTTGGTCTCAGGCAGCATCCTGTCTTCTGTAGTTAAACTACAGCCGCTCCAGCAGCTTTGATGTTCATTCACTTTTGGAGCTAACATTGATTTCTACCTCTGATAGAAAGAGATGAGTGATAACAATTTAATGAATGAACTAAACCTCCCCACATGAATCAGTCTTCTCATCTTTGACCCTTCTGTTGATCTGGTTTTGTTTTTTCAGCTGCAGCTCAGCCTGTTGTGTGGAATCTGCCCTTCTGACTTCAGACTGTAAAAAAATAAACCAAACTTTGGTCTGAGTGTTGCACACTAATGGAGATTCCAGGTTTCCACCTGATCTCTGTTCTCTTGTTTGGTTTTTGACCCGATGAAGATCAAGCAGGGGCTGAAACATAAAGGAAACTAGTTCTGCTGCATGCAGGTTTACAGCCTTGAACCTTCACTTCAGACCTGTCTGTGTGAGCATTAATGCATGTTTTAGAGCATTTATACAAACAAACATTACTTCTGGTAACTGCAGCAGGTCTGAATTGAACAGCACAATAATAAATGTGAGTGCAGTGCCGCGCGGTGTTAAACAGCCACGTCTTTATCTCTGCTCCTTTCCGATAAATCCAGAACTTAGATGTAAATGGATAAAAGCAGCTCAGACTCATGAAGCCATTAACATGGTGGATGTTTGTATGAAAAGGGGAGTTATTTTTTTTTTTTGAGGCTCTTAACCTAGAACAGTTTAACTCAACAGCAAAATTAGATGAAAAATACACACCTTATGGTCCTAGGACCCCCTAAGGTGCTTTACAACACAGCTGTTAACCCCTCATTTACACCGAGTGCAGAGCTGATCAGGTTCTGCAAAGACCGATAATCACTGAGTCCAATCAGAGCATTTACACCGGCTGTGGTGTACTGTAGATCTGGAGCTGCAGAAACTTTCTGCATGGTTTCTACTTTTTCAAGATGCCACATGCATGATCTAGACAGGAAGTAAGACGTGAGACAGCATCCGGTTTATTCCAAAATAAAACCTGTTGCATCATTCTGTTGGCTTCTTTTTGTTGTTTTTAATAACAGGGATATTAGTTGACTGTGTATGATAGTCCACATTATCTTTACGAGTATATTTTTAAAAGGTTTCAACTCATTTCAGCAAGAGAAAAAAACAATCGTCTCTGATTCAGTCTGATTTCTGTATTTCAGGTAAACTTTTCTATGAAATCTAAAAATATAACAAAGACGTGATGTGAGATAAAATTTATTGATCAGAAAATATTCTTATGTAAATAAAGTACAAAATAATCAAAACAACAATAAACACTTTTACAATGAAACATAATAATAATATAGAGATAATATAATATTAATTATAAAATAATAAAAGTACAAATAGTTATAGATGAGGGCTCCCTGCTGCAGAGCTGCCCAGCACTGTAATACTGTTAGACACACACGCACACACACACGAGCACACACACACGTGTTGGTATAAAGAACTTGGCACAAAGGTGATCATCAGATTCATATCAGAAATGTTCTGAACAAACAGGAACTTATTGCATCATCATCATCATCATCATCATCATCATCATCCCTTCATCTCAGAGCCAGCAGAAGGCACCATGAGGAGAACTCTGCTGGACTGAAGGTAAGCACCAGCTGATTGTCATCTCGTCTCAGACAGGAAACCGGTCCCACAGGCGACCCGGGACCCACGGGTACTTTGGTAGGAGTGGTGCTCATTAAGCCTTCTGTCACAGCTCCACTCAGATAACGTCCTCACCCGGACCCCCCCAGAGGCCGCGCTGCAGCAAACATCCCTTTAGAGCAGCTGAAGTTTGAGGTGTGAATCAGAAAATCATTCTGAAGCTGAAACATTTTTATAAATCCTGGCAGAGTATATTTTCCTTCATGATCACGATAAACACAATGACTCTGTGTCACATACCGGTAGCTCTTCAAAATAAAAGCATCAAGTGACATCCGGAGCACCAGAAGGTTTATTCTGATCGGTGTTAAAATAGTTGTAGAATTTAAATGAAAACCTTCTGAAACTTTTTCACTAACAAGTTTTGTCTCTAAGGAATAAAGTTTGAATATCAGGGGTTTCTGATTCTTTTAACGCTAAAACACAGAGTTCCTGTGGTTTATGTCAGCTGGGGGCAGAGATGAGCTGTTAGAGGTGGACAAATCCAGGAAGGCAACAAGAGCATTTAATAAACCAGAGAAAAGCTGCTACGGAAGCCCAGAGGGCCAAACAGAGAGAGAGTGAACACAGCGTTTATCAGGATTGTCCACGCTTTGAAATAAAACAATATGGAAACATGGCTGTGCAACACACAATATGTGTGTGTGAGTGTGTGTGGGGGTACTTTTTGATGTGCATCATTAATCGTGTGTGTGAGTTCAGCCTTGGAAGGGTAGCAGGTGTGCAAACGCAAGATAAAATGAAAACATGCCTGTGAAAAGGTTTGAATCAAAATCATTCAAAATATCCTGATTGTTTTTCGTGTTAGTTTTTGTGATCAGGAGCAGAAACCTGAATAAAAACATGGATTTGCTTCAGTGAACCCACGCTTCCAGCCTGATTAGCAAAGAGACAGAAAGAGCTGCAAACATCTTCCTGTTTTATTCTAACTAAGCAGCTTTACAGTCTCTGAGCTTCCTGGTCATAAGGTTTTGGCTGAGACATGAAGCTAAATAAACCCTTTCTGAGCACCACATCAGCTGATGTGGGTCCAGGTTCTGACCCGCTTTAACAGAACTGGTACAGACTCAGGGCTGAAAGCAGCGCCAACAGGAAGGTTCCTGTAAACAAACACCAGAGTAAACGAGGAAATGTCAGAGAAATAAATAAATGTGGAAATGAAACAAACAAAAGAAACATTTTACTTTTACAAATATTGTTTCCTCCATTTTTATATTTAATAACATAATGATGACTTGTATCTAAATTATTTTCAACTTTGACATTTAGATGCTTTTAATTTGAAATAAGATGTAATCATGTATTGTGTTTATGTTAATAGTGGGTTTATGTGAGACAAAACTAAAAGGACCGTAAAACAGATTAAAGTGGAAAAAAGAGAAAACCAATAAATAAGTCAAATAAAATCTAAACAAACATCAACTTACAATAAAACTATTAATGTTTATAGAATCTTAATACTTCTCTATGTGTTTACATTTCCACAATTATTTATCATCTTAGTTTCCTCATCCGTGTGTATGTGTGTGTGTGTGTGTGTGTGTGTGTGTGTTTTTCTGTTGGGTCAGAAGTGACTCTAGAGTCTGGATCAGTTCTGTTCAGGGCCGACTGTCTTTGATCAAGGCACTAATACTGTTGAGGCTCCACATTGAGACAATAGTCTCTCTCTCTCTCTCTCTCTCTCTCTCTCTCTCACACACACACACACACACACACACACACACACACACACACTAATACTTTAGTATAAAAGCTCTGTAATAACAGCTTTTCTGACAGCTTGATTGTAGAAACGCAGGTGAGTCAATAAGGATGATTGTCATTAAGCTGCCCCGCCCCCCTCTTCCTGCTACCCCAGGGGGCTGGGCTCTGGGACACAGTTACTGACTCAGAGTCTGGGGAGGATGAGTCAGGCACTTAGAGCAGGAGGAGACTTGGAGCTGCTGCAACAAGGAGAGCCAGGAGGAGAGACAGGCCTGGGAGAGGAGGTGAAGGCACAGAGCTCCTGGAATGGATGGAGGAGGTCCTGATCTCAGAGCTCAGGAAGGCTGACAAAGGCACGTGGGACACCAGAGTGGGGCTGGCATAGTTGATGAGGGAGTCGATCTTCTCGGCCTCCTTACCGCAGGCTTCAATCTGAAAAACACGACATGTTTGAGGTGACGTGTTAAAATGGACTCCTGTTTAACAGAAGTGTCAGAAACCAGGTCATTATCGTTACAGCTGAAGGGCGTGGTTCTAATTAGCGTCACACCAACACGGATAACGAGGCTCCGACAAGCGGAATTAGTCCCGTTCCACCGCTCTCTGTCCCTCCAGTTATTCCCAGAATATTCTTGTGTTAATGAATCAGCTGGAAACAGGAAGTAAACCATAACATGTGGTGGACGTGAACCATTTCAGACCAGTCACGCTGTAAACACATGGCTATAAGTGGAACACGATTTTAAAACCAGTAAAATAATATTAGAAGACTCCAGCGGTGGTCACTGAGGCCAGGAATGACAAATACTTATTTCTATTAATGTCTCTTCTACAGTCCTGCCGTTTAGAGGTCATCGTGTTCTTTATGATGTTCCCAGGGACAAACGGGAGTGGGCTTCAGGAAATGACAGGAGCAGGAACAGGTGTCTGTAACCAGTAACCACACTGGTTTCTATACCCAGTATCATTTATGGGTCTGTTCTGTACACAATAAATAATCAAGACCACTAAATAATGAAGAGGAAGCAGAAAAGTACAGTGAGACAGATGGATCCTCCCCCTCAGTTTACCATCGTAATCCCAGCAGACACAGCTATGCTGGGGAGATGTTTGTGTTGCTGTGCTCATTTCAGTAGAAAAAGAGATGCAAAGCCAAAAGGAGCACCTGTTGTTGGAGCAGGAGAACATGTGCCTCCTGTTACAGGTTTAAAGGGTCACACCGGCACCAGAGATCCGCTGAGCGGGACTTCATCCCTAAAGAACTCCAACTACAGCCTGAATCTGGAGCTTCGTTCATCCAGATAACACAAAAATGATAAAAGACCAGTAAATTTAGAATAATACACTCTAATCAAACCTCTCTGACTCTTCCCTGGGGGGATGCCACAAGGCTCGATTCTGGGAACTTTACTTTTCTCACTTTACATCCCACCCTGGGCAACATTTTTGCAAAATTTTATATTAACTACCACATCTGTGCAGCCTGGCAAGCTATCCCATATATGTGAATATATAGTCTGGCCACGACCCATAGAGAGAGCTCAGTCATGGGGCAAGATTTACGGTTGTCTCCACATGCTATTGGACAATGAACAACGTGGCGTACTCACCGCTATGGATGTCAGTCAACAGAGAGGTCCACCATACACTGTCAAAGAAGATGCAAATACAACCTTTTTCTAAATAAACTTAAGTACCTCTATCTACTGTTGACTCAAAGAAAAGCCCAAGTCTAAATAGTCCAAAGTTGATGCCAAAGCTGTTTCAAACAAGCCTCCATTTTTGTTGTTCCGCTCTGACGCATCATCCCGCCCACCAAACCGATAGAGCGCTGTGACACACAGGCCTGGTCTGGCCTGCTGAGGCTCCTATGGAGCGTGGCTAGGCCGACCTGCAGAGTAAAATCATTTTGCTTCAGCTACTGTCTGTCTGGATTTCTAGGCTAACATCTATGCTGATGACTGCCAAATCTATCTGGCTTATCCCCTTAATTCAATTCATTATTCCTAGATCGTCTCTCGGAGGTTTTCCTTTAAAGTGACACTAAGCAGTTTTTTACACTTTAACCAATTTCTTTAAAAGTGGGGTTTAGTGATTGTGTTGGTAGAAACTTTACCAACTTCACATGGGACAGCCCTCTGCTGACCAGAAACAGCACTTAACGGTTTTGTGGAGCGGTTAGGTGCCCTAGGGGGCGCTCTTTAGCTGCTTAAAAGCTGTTAGCTATTTCTGAGCTGTTAGCTAATAAAAGGCTAACAATTAGCTTTTTCAGTTCGCCGACCATCAATAAAAAGCACAACAAGAAGAAAAAACAAGTTTGCTTTTGTGTTGGCATCATGGTGGAGCCTGGAAGTAAAAGTCAGAGAATTATGTCTTTGGAAGCGAAGCAAACAGCAAAAACCAGAGTGAACATCGAGTCTACTCTAAGGCTTTTGAATGCTGATTTAGTCTCCTTGTATTTCACTATGAAACTTTTATCTGTCTAGTATTTTATGTTCTTTTCATCATTGCTGTATTCTTTATCTTTTTTCAGCACTTTGTTCAGCTGTCATGCTGTTTTTAAAACGAGCTAGAAATAAAGATGGTCTGGTAACAAGTCAGGTCTAGTCCTGAAACACAGCAGTAGAGCCTTGGTGCTAGCATGTCCACCTACATCCCTCCTGATGGGTGTGTGGAGGGACACCAGGTTCCTGAGGAGTCCTGAGACTTCCAGGGACATTCTGTGGTTCGAAACCTCGGAATCTATTAAACAAACCTTCGACTATAGATGTTTAAAATAAAACTTCATTCAATCATTCGAAACGGTAAAAATCCATGGAACTGATCCACCAACTCTGGGAACAAAAGGATGAGGCTGGATTCTGTAAATCTGTTAGATGTTGGGTCTTTAGAGGACAGCGATGGTAATCCTGGGACTAAAACCCAGAAGGTTGACAGTGTTAACACATGGAGTCCAGCCAACTCACACTGGAGGGGCCCCGACATCACTTCCTCTCTGCTGCTGTCCCTCAGATTTATTATTTCCTACATTCTAGATAAATTCTCGTGTCTTTAAGGAAGTAGTCCTATCAGACACAGCTGGACCAACGACCGCTTGTCTGACCGGGCCTTTCCACCAGACGCGTAAGCGTCATGTAACATCTGTAAAAACACAGCAATTAAACGCCGTTGAAGTGTTTGTTTCCACCGGTCGTGACGCGTTACGCTTTGGAAGCCCAGAAGCGTAGGTACGTGTTGCTCTGCTAAATTTACACCTCAAGTCTATTTTTTACACTCTACGCTTCCAGAACACATCAACCTCACCAGTTCAGATGGAGCCAGACAGGAAGTCAAACACAAAAGCAGAGTAAAACATCCAGAAAACTTCAAAATAAAAGTCACGTGCAGATTTCCAGTTGTTTAATTAGTGAAAAAGTACATCATTTCCTGTGAAACCTCCGTAGCTGAAAATAAGCCACAGACCTTTTTGGGTACATGCTGCCATCTTTCTCTTTTTTCTGGCTTGCTATTGCGTGAACTGCTGAAATCACGCGTGATCCTACAGTTCTCTGGTCATTTTGTGACCTCACGAGACCAGCTGTGTGGAATGCTTTCGCTGCCGTTTGGTGTCTAAAACTCTCCCAGTGGGAAAGGAGATTGCAGATAAAACTCATCTATTACGTTACGCGTCGCTTACACATCCACTGGAAAGGCGGGGTGAGTGTGTGTGTGTGTTACCTGCAGCGGGGTCGGATGGTGGTCCACTGGAGCAATGAGGACCACCAGCTGGTTGTTGATGCTCAGGTAACCGAAGACGTCACACTGTGGCACGGAGACATAAAGCCTCAGAATCTGAAGGACGTCTCGGACCGTCACAAACTGGTTCTTATTCAGCTGCAGAGGAAACAGAAAACATCAGCTGTACGCGTGACGAGCTCTGTAGACTCGTGTGTTTTATGTAATGTTTTATTTATAATCATTTATCTTCTGAAGGTTAGAAAATAATCATTAAACGTCTACAGTGACCCAAGAGGCCAAGATTAAAGTTAAGTAGAATATTTTAACTTTATCTTCCTGTAATGAAAAGTGTTTTTAAAAAATCTAATCAGCTTCAACAATAGCTTAACTCCTCTATACAGCTACCTCTGCTTTCATTCATCTCAGAATTACAAACATTTCAAAGCAACTGACTGAATTATAAAGAAAAGCCTGATTTCTGTCTGCGGCAGCAACAGCCTCCTCTGTTCTGTGTGCTGCTGCTACTGAACACTAGTAGGTTCAGGGTTCTATCGTTTTAGTGCTAACTCGTCTCAGATTTTATTATTCTGTAGAACCACGACACATAAACATCAGAATGTTTTTAGTTTGATTTTCAATAAAGTTTTTTTTATTATTGAGGAATATAAGAATATAATGTTTCAGGTTGATGTAATGAGCAGTGTGTGTGTGTGTGTGTGTGTGTGTGTGTGTGTGTGTGTGTGTGTTTAACAACACTCTACTACCTGTTTTACCACACAGGTAAAGTCTATATGAGAGCAGAAATGGTGGACATGTAGGTGTGCTGCCCCCTGGTGGATCAGCGTTAGAATGACACCAGAAACAGCTCATTTTTATAATAATTTAATTAAATTGTTAGTTTTACTTATACAAAGAAACAGATGTTGGTGACATTTAAACCACCACACTAGTTTGTGTCCTCTATAGGGTGTAAATCAGGGATGTCCAACCCTGGTCCTCCAGAGCCTCCATCCAGCTGTTTTAGAGGTTTCACTGCTCCAACACACCTGATTTTAATCAGCAGGCGATTATCAGAGCTCGATGAGATGCTGAACTGGTGAATCAACCATTAAATCAGGTGTGTTGGAGCAGTGAAACAACTAAAACATGTCGGATAAGGCCCCCCTGATGTAAACACAACACTGATACATTCCAGCTAATGAACACCTGCAGGAGTGTGACTCAGTAACAACAGCTGAACTCTGAGCTTCATACCTTAGAAAAGGTGTTCATTTGCTTCTGGTTCCAGATGATCTGCAGCATGCTGGCACATATGGGACAGCAGGCTCCTGGAAACCAGGTCAGAGGTCAGGGCTCAGTCTTCACTCTGGGTCTGTGTTACCTTTCTAACAGCTCACCTGGTGGAGTGATGGGGTGGCAGCCTGGGGTCGACACAGCTGGACAGGACACCAAACCGCAGGCTGAGTCAGGGGCCATGCCAGACACGTGCCCCACAGCGCGGCAGGGGCCCTTGTAATCCACTGCCACGCGGTCAGAGAAGGCGTGGCACACTGTGTCGTAGGTCTCACCATTATGACCACAAACCTTCTGAGGCTTCCTGCAGACCTCCTGAAACAAACACAGCGTGGGACTGATTTAGAGACATTCATCAGAATGATGAGAAACAGACCTGAATAAGCTCCAACTGTAGGAAAACACAAACATCAAACTCTACGAGGCCATAGCTAACCCTAACCACTGGTTTGGTGCAGCACTGATTCATTAATTCTGCAGTAGCTGGAGCTTGGAGAGGTGAAGCCCAGTTCTGCCCCAGTTCTCTTGGTACCTACCTGACACTGACCCATGTAGGCCAGCGTCTTCCCCGCCTGCTGCAGGTGGCACAAACTGGAGTGGACCTGGCCGTCGGTGTCGCAGACGGGCTCAAAGACGTTCTTATCACAGGCTCCAGGACGGCCGACGCACTCGTACTGCTGACAGTCTGACAAGCTGCTCAGACACACACGATGCTTCAGGACGCACCTGGAAACACACACACACACACACACACACACACACACACACACACACACACACACACACACGCACACACACAAATCACGACGCTGATCTTGGGTCTGCTCTGCGGGGAGGTAACACTTCCACATGTGGTGGAAGGATGCTGGGGCAGCACCAGGTGTCTGTTACCATAAACCAGGAGCGGTTTGTCTCCTGGAGCTTTGAGGAGACTTTAGGGATTCTTAAAGGTTTCAGCACAAATCTTCGACTTTAATTCTTATAAATGAGCCTCATAAAGATTTAATGAGAAAACAACAGCGTTGCTTTAAAAGCCTTTAATAGAAGTGTTTGTGGGAACGAGTGAATGAAATGAATGAATGTCTCCGGTGCTGACGAGGACTTTAAGGTCCGTCCTCTAGGAAGTAGATCCTCTGATGGTGTTTCCTGGTGTATGGTTTATTTCTCCTCCTGTTATTGATCTGACTGGCTCACACCTGCAGCCTGTCACTCATTACCCCCACCCCTGAGTAACCCTCCGGCTCCCGTTCTCACGGGTCTGGTTGTATTTGATAACTTCTCCAGATGGTTTCTTGTGCCGTATTGTGACCCAAGGTCCTGATCCATCATTCGCCACACAACCTCTAACTGGGTTGTAGGGAACTCATCTGGATTTATTCCCTCATGTGCGAGTTGTTATCAGTCTGGATCTGGAGTAAACATCTTCTCTGACTGCTGCTTAGACCTTCTGCTCCAGCCGTGGCAGAGTGAGGACAGACTGCTGTGAGGAGCATGCAGCACTCTCAGAGAGGGTAGGAAGCTGTGTGCTTCATATCAGAGTCTCCAAAAGCAACACTGCTCACGGCCGCCTTTGTTTACTAACTTAAAGAAAACACCACGGACTTCTCTGCGCGTCTTTTGCTCTGCCAACGTGAGATATCCGCGCTCCTGAGAAGGATATGTGAACACAAGCTGTCCGTGCGGGGGCGGGATGACGCTACCAAGACCGGACCGGGCCAGATGTGAAGATGCCTCTGCTTACAGTCAAAGTTTATCTTTGTCATTAACACTCAGGAGATAAAAGCCTTCACAGCAGGGGGAAGGGGACAAAGATTTGTGAGTTACATGAAACCACCAGAATGTCTCAGTACAACCCTAACCACCTGAAACAACAAGCTGGCTGTCAGTCGTGTGTGTGTGTGCGTGTGTGTGTGGTGGGGGTTCTGAGTTTGTGGACTCACCTCTGGTTTCTGGGGCAGGTGTTGGTGGAGCAGGGGTTGCTGAGGTGGCACTGGCCGAAGACGTACTGGTGGTCTTTGAAGCCCATACAGCGGGCCACACAGCCACTGGGGTAGGTCCGGCCATTAGAGGCACAAACTGGGATGAAGTGGTCGGGACAGCTACAGGGGAGGCCTGTGGGAGACCACAGGGTGGGGTGGGGGGTGTTAGAACAGACACCAGTCAGCATGTCACAGAAAGCAAAACAGACGTGACTTCAGCCCAGTTAGAGTTGATCTAAACACCGTCTGTAGGAACCTGCTGAGACTGAAGAAGACCTAAATAACACTCAGGTCTTATTTTATAACTCCTCTGTCAGCAGAACCAGAACCTCCTCTAGGAAATAAAACATGTTCCATCAAAGGTTCTTCTCTCTAAAGCAAACGTCCCAACTCCAGAGCTTCCATCCTACAGGTTTTACAGGGTTAGGGTTGCTGCTCCTGCACACCCCCAGGAGCTCTGCAGCAGGAGGTGTGCAGGACGGCTGTCCTCAACGGCTAAGCTGGTGACCCCTGGACTAAACTGTGATAAAATGTTAGTTAGCAGCTAGAGGTGTCTGATAAAACCTATTCACATCTGAATCGTGATTCTTATTTATAAAGACTTTATATTTCCAAGTGTCCCTGAATGCATCATTGCTGGAGCTGGCGTGAGCTGCAATGATCCACTCTGTGCGCTCCTATGCTGCAATCTGCTGAAATACGACAGAGACTTACATTTATTATTATCCTGTGTGCGTTTTATGAGTCAAGAAGTCAGTTCCATCATGTTTTATAATGTTTAAAATGTGTTATCCTGTTTAGTTTGGGTGTTGTTTCATGCTGACTGCACCGTGCATAACTGACAATTGTTAAGACTAATTGGTGCCCGTTAGTCTTTGTGTTTAATGATAAATGTTACTGGTTTATGTGAATACATTCTACTGGTTGTTATAAAACCTGTTTATCAGTTTAACATGTTTCACATATACTGATACATTGTATCGGCTTCTTCAGACCACACAC
This sequence comes from Aphyosemion australe, assembly GCA_006937985.1. Classification (NCBI taxonomy): domain Eukaryota; kingdom Metazoa; phylum Chordata; class Actinopteri; order Cyprinodontiformes; family Nothobranchiidae; genus Aphyosemion; species Aphyosemion australe. The sequence continues at coordinate 656,806 of SSNS01000327.1, forward strand.
ACATTTACACACATTCTAGTCTACACTCTAGTTGACTCTTTGTCACTAAGAGAATTGATTCTGAACTGAATCGTCACCCCAAGAATCAGAACTGAATTGAATCGTGAGTTGTTTTAAGATTCACATCCCTATTAGCAGCACAGATCCCTCCAGGTGTATCACTGATTAGAGGTAAGAAAGACAAACCAACCAGCGATGTGACCGTCACTGGGGAAGCTGGAGCCCAGACATGTTCTGGTGGAGCAGATGGTTTCCCCCGAGAAGCAGCTGCAGGTGTTACAGTCCGCCTGGAAAGAAGAGCCATGGTCTGAAGGTACCACAGCCAGAAGACACCAACAAGGCAACGTGTCACTGGTTCTGTTCCCATACATCACCTCAAACAGCAGAAACCAGTTAAACCAGAACAGGTGAGCTAACACGAGGACTGGTGTGCACTAACTTCTTTCTCTGAAGTAAACGTTCAAGGTTTATGAAATAACTGGGACAGAGGTCACCGAGGTCACTCAACCTGACCCCTCAGAACCACAGATGACCCGAGGGGTCGTGTTTCATATCCAGCAGGTTTCAGATATACGGTTATGTACATGACTGTGGCTGAAATTTGAGTTTTTATCTTTGAGATCACCATGAACCACTTCGCAATCAGATCCTCCTGGGACAATCCAGGCCACGTCTAAGACGTCTAAAGGTGAAGGTGAGGTTAGAAGCTGATGTTCTACATGAACCAGGTGTGTCTTACTCTTCCTCTGCCCTTCAACGATACACGCCTTGTCCGTGTCCACACAGGGCATCTCCACGCAGTTCTCCAGGCGCCCACTGGGACCACAGACGCAGACCTCGTAGCAGCCAGGGGAACCGGCGTGAGTTGGAACTTGGATACGAGCGCCCTGCTGCACCAGGAACTCTGACGCTTCCCCGAGTTTACAACCTTAAACAGACATGGGTGTGAGAGTCTAGAGTGGAGGCTGGAGAGTAGCTGAGAAGAGTCTGGGAGGGCCGTACCTGGCTCACAGACGTACGGCTCACAGCTGCTCAGGTCGGCACAGCCCTTCCTGTTGACCCGGCAGATGTTGTTGCTGGAGCAGGGGTTGGGGTTGCATGGGTGGATGACCTCCTCCACTATGTTGTCACCAAGGGAACTGGGCACTGGAAGGAGGGAAACAGGGTGAAACCAGAACCTGTCTGATGATCAATGCTGCTTTAATCTAATCCGTTAGCACAAACCCAGATTAGCTGAACTCTCCTTGTTTGTTCAGTTCTAAGTATTAGAGGAGTTGGACAAGAGGAACATGCTGTGTCTGGACGTTTCCTCCACATGGGTTTTTAATTGACTACAAATGGGACTTCTGTAAGTGAGCTGTTGTCCTCACACAGCTGATTGGAAATGTTGCTCTGTGTCCTGATGACAGGAAGTGCGCCACAGCGCCACTCACTGAGGTATCGGTGGAGAGGGATGCAGCGCTCAGGATCATCGATGGGAGACAGAAGCTCACAGATCCTCTCTGGAGTTTGTCCTTCATGGAAACGTTTCCTGTCCCCACACTTGGTCAAGATGTCCACACAGTCAGACCTGGGAACAGGGAGGAGAAACAGGCTGGTACATGGCTGGAGGCACAGGCGGTCCACCCTCAGTAGCATTAATTCATGATGAGGGAAAGCGTTTAAATCATCAGCTGGCTGGTTGGTGGTAGAGAGGAAGTGATGATAGCGGGCAGAATAAGATAAGAAACTAACAGAACCACTGGATTAGACTGAGTTATGGTTTCACCTTCAAACACTGAAAGAAGGCTGAGATGCTCCTGTCATGTTTATTTATGATGACGGTCTCTAGAGCAGTGACCACTGGGCCACACAGGAAAGGAGGCAGAGAATGGACCTACTTGCATATGACACTTCCTCTGGACTTGCTGTGGCACGGTTTGATCTGCAGAGAACAGGCCACAGCCTTCCACATGTCGGGGAGACACTTCCTGATGTCCAGAACGGGAATGTTCATGAACGGCATCCTAATCGTCCCGTTGGACCACAGCTTGATGTCGTTCATGGCTCCCTGATCAGACTGCACATTACAGCTGCGGAACAGCTCTGTAGGCCTGAACACACACACACACACACACACACACACACACACACACACACACACACACACACACACACACACACACACACACACAGAGTGAATAAAACTGCAGTAACTCCAACCCTGGTCCTGGAGGTTCACTATCCTCCCATGTTTTAGTTGTTTCCCTGCTCCAACACACCTGATTCAATGATTGAGTCACCTGTTCAGCAGCTCTGCAGAAGCCTGATTATAACCTGCTGACTAAAAACAGGTGTGTTGGAGCAGAGAAACAACTAAAACATGCTGGATGGAGGGCCAGGCTTGGACACCACTGCTCTTGATGTTTGATCAGTTTGGGCTCAGCTGAACCTCTGGGTTGTTTCTTTGCTCAACTGGAGGTGAGTCTGATCTCAGATCTTTTTCTTCATTCAGCCCCAGCGTGTTAAACAGCTGATTGGTATTAGAACCAGCTGTGTGTTCATACTGATGTTTAGATATGAAGACTGAGGAGCTGTGAAGAAAACCCAGTCAAACCAGCTCTGGATCTCTGATTTACCTCAGAGATCCATGAATTAAACGACACTTGTGCTCAAATCTACTATCAACATGAAAATTAAAAACTGAGAAATCTGCGATGCTATTCTGGTATGAATCTAGAGGGTGTTGTGATGAAATGATGAATGAGGAATCCTTTGACTGGACTCTAAAGACACAAAGTGTTTGTGGGTTTGAAGAACGGCGGCCCACCTGTTGTTGAAGTTGGTGCAGTAGGTGAGGTCCTTGCAGCCCAGCTGGCACGGCTCTCGGACATCTGCCAGGCAGGCGATGAGCTCCGTCTCCACCGGGCTGTACTCACAGAGCTGATCAAAGTCCTGCCACGTCTGGCTGCCCCAGTGGGTGCTGATCTCCTTACACATGTCCCTGTCACAGCAAAGAAGCACCCGTCATCAAGTCAGCCTGACGTCAGCCTGAGACCTGTGCTGAAGGTGCTGCTGTACCTGCACAGAGACGTGTTCGCCTTGGAGCAGCAGTGAAGCTTGGCATAGTCCATCTTAGCAGGATGGGGGGTTTCCTCCTCAGGAGGTGAAAGGGGGTGGGCGCTCCCCAGAAAACACTGCCACATGGGGTCCTGAGGGAGGGGCTGGGAGCCGCACTCACTGATCAGACCCTCTATGATCTCGTGCTCTGTGTGCATGGTGCGGAGGATCCTCCGGCAAGCGTCCTGGCAGTGGGTGGCCTCTGCCCGCTCACAGCAGTGCAAACCTGCAGGACAAGGTCACTGGGTCAGATCAGGCCTGAAGGGCTCTGTCTGGTAAATGCTCCTAACATGAAACAGGAAGTTGATACGTAGATAAATACATTTCACTGTAATATCCAGTTTTTGGCAACTGAAAGAAGCTTGAGATATTTTTAGAGCCAACTATCTGATTTAAATTAACCATTATTATTGTTAGCTCAATGTTAGCCTCGAGCCTGCTTTACCAGGTGTTAAGAGTTTTACTTTCTTTTTGCCTCTGGGCCTTTTACTGGCTGCTATTTTTCTACAAGTGCAGACTTGGAAACCCCGCGGGCTCAATTATGATTGCTCTAAAACCATGGAGGGGGAACAGATCATAAACAGCAACTACAGTACGTCCCTCTTTAGCTTTTATCAAAAGAGAAAAACTGGCCTCCACCCAGCCGGCTGAGCAAGAAATGTGTTTCAATTGAACTTTCCTTCCAACAGGACTGAGACATTAGACTGTTGTGGGATAATTTCACTGTAAAATTCTTACTTATTGTATCTTTAAATAAAGAAACAAGCTCAAGGGTGTCGAACAACAAACAACACATAAAAGCTCTCTAGAGTTCTGTCTACAAAAGAGTGACTGTGACTGTGAGGGTCAGCTCCTGCACATGGACCTACTGTCGATGGGACTGCGGGCGGGGTAGGACTCGGTGAAGTTGTTGACACACTCGACTAGCTTATGGCTGTGGATCTGGCAGTAGCCTTTGAAAGCCTCAATCTGGGACTCCGTGGGGGTCGAGTCCGTCCTGAAGATGGCCTCACAGTACTCTCTGCATGTGGTGTGACGGCCAGCAAAGCTACAGCATGAAGAACCCACTGGAAGAAGATGGAGGACATGATAGATGGAGTTAGGATAAACACCATAAATGTATTGTGTGTGTGTGTGTTACAGACTACTTACTTTCATTTTTGGTGATGCAGCTGTAGAGGGAGTTCTAGAGAGAGAAGAGAGACACTGATGTGACACTGGCCACAGCTGTTCTAATGAGCAGAACCCACAGCAGGCCTGAGACACCCGTCTGTCCCACATCTTGAGTCCTCCAACAGTAAAGCATCCTGAGACCCTTCATGTGTGTGTTGGGGGTGGGGGGTTCTCAGCCAAGGGAGTGGGCTCACTCACAGTTGAACGAATAAAGCATGGTACCTAAACATCCTCCCAGAGGAACACCTTCAACAACAGTTTTGTGATAAACAATGTCTTCTCCAGTATTATGGAGCACCGGACCAGGAACAAAACCTGTTGGGTCCAGGTCCAGGAAACTCCCCAGACCTTGATGATGATGAATGAGCTTCATCAGTCAGGATCTGGACCAGGAGCTGGCTGACAGCATGTCAGGGTGAACTACACAGGTCATGTAGGTAACCTCACATAGAGGACTCCATGTGATTCATATCCATTTATCCTGGAATCTCTCTATGTTCACAAAAAATGATGTTTGATAGCAAAAGGTTGGAGCTTTGGTTTATTTCCATCAATCTGGTTCCATTATACACAGATTCAGCTGTTTTTTGTTTCCAGAGAGGAAGGACAATTGCTTAGTGAGGTGCTTGTGGCTACTTCAGCAGCACTAGTGAAGTCTCCATCAGACAAAAGGAGTAGAACAGCAGAGGAGTGGGATTCATGTTGTTGTGTGGCTCCAGACTGCACTGATTCTGGTAATGAATGCATAAAACCCAATGGCCAGTTACCTGGCTAAAGACTGGTTCAGACAAACCATCCCACCTTAGGTCTACCCTTAAGCCAAGGCAGGGTTGGGTTAGGCCAGAAAGCCTGTAGTCTTGTACTACTGGTTCTTTAAGGTGGTTCAATATGCCTTTACTGAAAAGCTCTGTATTTTCTTAGATTCTACTGGTTTGAGAACCACTAATCTATGTGAAAATCATTTTGGTTCATTGGTCAAAAGACTCTAAGAAACAAAATGTTTATTAATAGAAACATTTTTCCTACTTCAGCTTCTTTTGTTGCTGAACCCTTTAGTGTCCTTTTCATGTGGAAGCATGAGAACTGGGCAGCAGGGGGCAGCACATTATTCTGTCATCTCCACTTTTACAGCTTCCCCCTCCAACTCACCTCTGTCACCTTTTTGCATATTTTTGTAATGTCATTTTTAGATGATGCCTGTAAGAGAAGCAACAACAAACATTCATGAAGCGTTTGCTCAAATAGATTTTAACGAGGACGATGAGGTTGACCCTACAGCACTCACCTGTCTGCACTCCCTCCGACACTCAGATGAGATGGCTAACTCACAGCAGCCCAGCCCGACCCAGCCATCCGACTTTCTGGAGACACCTGGACCCCATTTAAACAGAACTGAATCAGCCCTCTCAGACTGAACTAACAGGCTTTTATTAAAGCCATAAATAAAAACGATCGGTGACTGCTAAAGAACATATTCAGGAAGAAAAACAAAGTCCTGGACTGAAGCTGGTGTTTTAACGTTTACACCAACAGAGTAAATCAGTCAAAGCTGCACGAACACATCAGAGGAGAACTTCCATATCAGGTTCGATCCAACGGATTCCTAAGGCTAGAATCCAGACCTAAAACTGGTAAACATTGATAAAAAGCTTTCCAATCTGGAGCCGGTTAACCTTCTGACAGGCAGATCATTTCCAAAGGCCAGCAGCAGGATTAAAGCTTTGATCCTGAGCCTGTTTTCATCTCAGCTGTTCTGAGTTTACAGCTCTGACATCCTCGCCGCTCAGCCTGATGCAGACAGACCCTGGATTTCTACAGTCAGAGGGCTTCTTCACTAAATATCTGCTGGAATTAAAACTGTTCATTTCTTCTCTGGTGGGTACCACAGGTGGTCCTCACATGGGCCTTACCTGGGAGTGTAGAGTTGATGCACATCCAAAGTTCATTCTAGAGAACAAAGAACAGAAGGTAGTTGTCATTAAAGGAAGCTTTAACACCTGGTTTGATGACACCTGTAGGGATCTGAAGGCTGTTCAGAAACTTTAATAATGTTTTATCTTCACCATTTCAACCAGGTTTCAATTCTGATTCTGATTATGTGACCTACAAGAGACCTAGCTATTTTTACAGACTACATTACCATCAAGTATAGACGTAAACTCTTATTTATTATGGCCAAGCTCTTATTTTGACAAAAACAGAAGATTATGGAGTGATGTCCTAGTTCTAAGCCTAACCAGAAGAAGGTGCAGTCAACCCTCTGTAGCCTTCAGAGTGTGATCAAACATCTGATCAGGCATCTGGGAACGGTGACCTGCAGGGAACGATGACATCACTGAGTGAACGCCTGAGGCTGTCAGCTGATAGAAGCATTTAGTACATCTTAGACTACCATAACAGCTCTTCTCTGCTTTTACAGCAGCCGTCTGTCCATGTGTTCTTCATCTGACCGATCAACCAACTAGAAGTTTAACTAGTTGGAGTCCACATGAGATTGTTATCCACACCTTCATCTCCTCACGCTTAGATTACTGCAACTCACTTTTCACTTGTCTGAGCAAAACCTCCCTGAACCGTTCACAAGTGGTTCAGAATGCCTGTGCTCGGTTTCTGACCAAGTACTCCAAACACACCCACATCACCCCACTTCTCTTCCAGCTTCACCGGGTGCCAGTTAACTTCAGGGTTCATTTCAAGATCCTGGTTTTTAGGGCCTTACATGGACAAGCATCATCATACGTTGGTGATCTTCTCAGTCCCTACACCTCCAGCAGGTCCCTGAGGTCCAGTGATCAAAGCCTACTGGCTGTGCAGCGCACCAGGCTAAAGACCAAAGGTGACAGATCATTTGCTGCTGTGGCCCCCAGACTCTGGACCTCTCTCCCCCTGAGCCTGAGATCAGTGGACTCAGTGGTCTCCTTTAAAAAGCAGCTGAAGACTCACCTGGTGTGACCTCCTGCTGATTCTTCATCACTACCTTCTTTTCATTCTGCTCTTTCTACCATTTCTGCCTTTCCTGGGATCCACTGATTACCTTTTTTCTTTTTCCCTTTTCTCACATTTTTTAATCACAATTTTTACTTTTCCCATTTTTATGTTTTTTAATCATTTTTAAAAAATTTTATTTCTTTACATTTTTGTTCTTGTGAAGCGCCTCATGATTTTTTATCATGAGAGGCGCTATAAAAGATTGTTTCTTCTTCACATGTGACTGAAACATTTATTTGATCATTTTTCTAAATAGTTGTGATGTTAAATAGAGTAAAGTGTGTGTGTGTGTGTGTGTGTGTGTGTGTGTGTGTGTCACTGCATATAGCTCAGTTTTGATGTGTGTTTGATGATTTGTGTGACAGCTGATATTTCTGCGGTACATATATTAGTGGGTGTGGACAACGACCAGAACCCAGCGTCTTCAGCTGGAACCAGACTGGGTTTGGCAGCTTTATTGGATCACACTGGGGCCTTGATGTTGATGTAAAACCTCTGATACACATAGTTTGGGTTTGACTGGGGGGACTATCACTTTCTTGCTCTAGATGAAAAGCTCTTGGAGAGAGGGTGAGGGACACACTAAATCCAATAATCGCCATATTCCTAGAAATCCTCATCAGAAGAATATTCAAACCAACTGCAGAACACAGAAAACGCTGTGAGAAGTTTTTATGTGACGGAGAACATTAAATTCCACGGATATAAACCCTGCTGAAAAACAGGAAAATATGAGTCTGATTCTACTCCCATTGGATTTGTGGTGAAATGTTGTGGGAATAATCATCACAAACAACTCCGTCTGTCTCCTCTGCCAACATGTAAGGAGCAGAGACCCAGAAGGCTGAGCTGTGAAACACTAACACTGGTGTGGTTGAGGGGAAAACGTGTTGTTCTTGTTTGTGTTCCTACAGGGCAGAGCCCCATGTAAAGCTGCTGTGGACCAGCTTCCTCTGGCTGAGGGACAAACATCTCCATCAGCACCATAACAACATCTTTAAATAAAGCCTGAACATCTGATTTTACTCATGAGCTAAGACCATATTTAACTCTAACTCTGCTATATATTATCTTATAACATCTGGAGGTGAGACAGAACCGAGTCACTCCAACCGTAACCCTAACCCTAAAACCAGGAGCTCACTTGTCCTGTGATGATCATGTAAATGATTCATTGAGTTTAGAGAAAATGCTTTCATGTTTGGTGTTGCTTTGATGACAGAAACAGCCTGTCTAGATAAGAGGTTTTAGTCGTACAACACCGCTCTGCCAACATAACTAGACCTCGGATTGTAATGCAGACGTTTGACGACAAAGCATAAACAATCACATCCCCGTGAATGGCTACCATTTTAGCTCCTTGTGTTTATCGATGAGCTTTAGCTGCTCTGGATCAAGACCCTGACCTCCCAGTCTATTGGACATCCATGTCCCATGAAGACCAGGCCTATCCCACTAGGGCTGCAGGGCCTGAGATGTGCTTATCCAACCAGGTAACGGGTACACCAACCAGACCCCAAAAACAGAGGAAGTGTTCTAAAACGAAAGCTCCTCTGTAGCCAGGAGACTATGTGGTGTTTCTTAGTAACCTGTGGGTTTTCCTCCTTTAGCAGAGCTGATGAGGACCACAACCAGAACCTCAGAATGACAGAGATGTTAGAAAAAGTACTCTGCCACAGGAAGCAGCTGTTATAAAGCGTTTAAAGTTGGTGGACCTGACTCACCATGGACTCTGGACAGTAACTGGGCAGCCTTTGCAGAAGATGCTTCAGACGTGACTCACTCTTGATGGTGGTGAGCTATGGGATGAAAACAAAAGTCCAAACATTTTATACAAGAAAACACATCAAATCCATCACATAGTCAGACAACCTTCATCCTCCTCCTCCTCCTCATCATGGTGTTTCAGGGACATTTACTGAGAGGGTCAGTGAGGTGGAAACAGATGTTTGTTCCTTATTAATCCAGACAAACTATAACCAGTTTTCTTTTGAAGTCTGATGAAGACGATGAGATGAAGCACACAGTGGGCTATGACAGTCTACAGAAACCCTTCAGCATGATGTCTTCTCAGCAGTCACTATCTGTTGGGTTCTCATCTCCTGAGTCTGCTTTGTATTTTGAGACGTTATTTTCTAAAACAATACGTTCCATGTTTAAGTGTTGACTTTGCTTGTTGAGTTTCCCTGTTCTGTTTCCAAGTCAACTTTGGACTGTTAGTGATGATGTGGGACTCTTCCCGTTGGTTGGTCTCGATTTTGTTTTGTTTATGGTTTTCAGCTCTCTTTGTATTTTTCCTTCTTTTCAGCTTTTCCCACAGCATCTCAGTATCTCTGTCCTCTCTGTGCTGCTCTACCATAGATGACACCAATGTTTCCCTGGTTTCACACCTGTGTTTAGTTACTGATGGCCATGCACCTGTTTCATGTTATCGCCTCCTTCTGTCCTCCTCAGGTGTCTCTGACCCCTTCCCCTGTCCCTTTCTCCAGTTTCATCTGTTCCCATTCTAGTGTAGAATTCCTTTTGACGAACTTAACTTATCCTTTATGGGCGGCAGAGTTTGGGTCGATGTACCATAACAGGATATTAAAGTTAAGTTAAAGTCCCAAGTCATCATCACACACTGGTGAAATTACATCTCCACATTTGACCCATCCCCGTGGTGGGGAGCGGTGAGCTGTAGCTGTGGCCGCGCTCTGGAACTATTTGGTGGTTTAACCCCCCAATCCAACCCCTTAGTGCTGAGTGTCAAGCGAGGAGGCATTGGGTCCCATTTTTGAAAGTCTTTGGTATGACCTGACCGGGATTTGAATCCCCGGCCTCCCAGTCCCGGGGCGGACACTCATACCAGTAGGCCATGAGTGTCCGACTGGTGGTGCATAAGGTCCTGATTCCTCAGATATACTAAGCTAGACATGTATAAAACATTCAAGTTAGTGTTGAGCGCAGGCACACACGCACACACACACACACACACACACACACTAGCTGAGCACTGTGTGAACACACGGGGTGAGAGCCTGGGAGAATATAGCTGCTGCCAGAAACCTCTGGCTAAAGTGTGAGGGCAGGAAACCAAGAGAGGGAGATTTACAGCTTCACACGTACACGCACAAACACACACCACGCACACACACACGCACGCACACACGCACGCACGCACACACACACAAAAGGCAGAAGCTGTTGTTTTGCTGACCATCTTTTCTCATCCACAACTCTTAAATTTCATAGAGACTGAATTCTATAAATGTTTGTTGGAGACAATCATGACTCCAAACTCAGACCACCATTATTCCACACTGACTGGAAAGTGATGAGTAACTATTAGTAACAGATATGTACAAGCAGGCTTTAGGGTTTACACAGTACTGTGGAGCCTGAGGATCTTTTTGAATCAAATGCTTAAGGGAATTAGTTTTCTAAGAGCTAATGCTAATATGCTAATGTCAAGAAGACCTCCTGCTATTGCAGACCCTGGATATGTTCAGTGCACGTATCAAATACTAAACACCAGTTTAACAACCGTCAACTGTTTTTATTTCAATTTAATCTGTCTTTAAATGATCAGGAGCCAGAAACTGCTGATGTTCACCCTGAATGCACCCTAAACTGCACCCATCCAAGTCACGCTGAGTAGTGCTGTTGGAAAAGGGCTTTACGTCTCTCTCCCTGTAAAGGGGGACAGAGTGCCACCTGCACCCAGGTGAAGTGGATGGAACAGATTTCATTCTGCACTTCAAAGGACCAGGAGACAAAAACTTTCCACAGCTCCCCGTCAAACCCTCCATTCATGAGCCGACTGCAGCAAGTGGAGTAGTGGGTTTTGGTGCGTGTGTGTGTGTTCATACCTGGTCACAAGCTTCTTTGCAAGGTGATGGCTCTGCAGCATGTTGGCAGCAGGAGGGATCTGCAGACACAGACAGCAGTGACAAGCATCAGTTCTGAGGCGAATCGCTGATGTAACCCGATGATTTCGGGGTCAAAGAGCGAAAACGGACCCTCTGTCATCAGAACTGGACCACTCTTTAGACTTTAAAAGCTCCACAAGTACTGAGATGTGGAAAAAGCAAAATTACTAAACTCTTTCCAAAACCTATGTTAAAGAACAGAATCAAAAAAATGATGCACTATATTTTGGCTGAGTGGCATTGCTGTAATGTGATGTCATCAGCAGGCATGTGACCCTGAGCAGATCCGGAACCTACATTGCCAGAAAACTAGCATCTGCATTGCATTCTCTCGATAGAATTAACTAAAGGACTATCAAAATCATGCCGAGTCATGCCGAGGTTGCATGCTTTCTGCTTGACAAGTAACATTTACCCTAATGTTTTTTTAAACTAGTGACAGTCACGGCAATATGGTGTAAAACTACCCTGAAATGTATGTACTGCTGCCCCCTATTGCCAGGAAACTACACACTGTCTCTTTAAGTAGACTCCTACAGCATCATCTTGGTGTGTTTGCAACATGGAGGAACCACAGTCAAGGGGAGAGAAATCGGCAAACAACCATCATCACAATCATCACAATCATCATCATCATCATCATCATCAACATCATCATAATCATACTCACCATCATCATTATCATCATACTCACAATTATCATCCCAATCATCATCATCGTTGTCGTCATCATCACCATTATCATTATCATCATCACCTTTATCAACATCATTTTATTATCATCATTATCATCATTCTCACCACCATCATTCTCATCATAATCATCAGCAGCAGCATCATACTCACAATTATCATCACCATCATCATGATCATCATCACATTATCATTATCATGATTATCATCATCATCACCACCATTATTTTCATCATCACCATCATTATCATCCTCCCCCTCAACATCACCATAATCATCCTCACCATCATCATCATCCTCAACACCATTATCATTATCACCATTATCATCATTATCAACATTATCATCATCACCATCATCCTCACCATCATCATCATCATCTTTATCACCATCATCATCATTATCACCATTATCACCATTATCATCATCACCATCATCATCACCACCATCATCCTCACCATCATCATCTTTATCACCGTCATCATCCTTATCATCATTATCACCATCATCCTCACCATCATTTTCACCATCATCATCATCATCATCACGATCATCATTGATCATTATCATCATCATCCTCACCATCATTATCATCCTCAAAATCATTACCATTATACTAACCATCATCATTACCATCATTATCACCACCACCATCATCATCATCATCACCACCACCATCATACTTACCACTATCATCATTGTCGTCATCACCATTATTTTGATCATCACCATCATAATCATGTTCATCATTGATCATTATCATCATCCTCACCATCATCATCATTATCCTCAAAATCATTACCATTATACTAACCCTCATCATTACCATACTCACCTAGCCTGGCAAGCCATCCTATATATGTGTATATATAGTCTGGCCACGAACCATTGACGGCTCTCAGTCGTGAGGCGGGATCTACGATTGTCTTTCAAAATGTCAGCACGCAATTGGATAGCGCTAGGACCAATCAGAGTGACGAACAACATGACGTAATCACAGCAACGGAAAAGCGGGAGGCTTTAATGGCGTCTAACATCAATGATTTCTGTCGTTTTTGTATGAAAAACACGCGAATATCAGGTGTACTGGGACATTGCACTACTTTGTTTGATAAAAATAAGAAGCCGCTAAGTATATCAGACAGACTTACGCACGTTGGAGTCTAAATAATCCAATGTTGATGACAAAGCCGTTTCAAACGAACGTGTTTCCCGAGTTGCCGCCATGTTGCTTGGGTTCGCGGCCGCAGCGCTGACGTCATCGGCTACTCCCGCTCTGTGATTGGCCCATGATATAGAGCGCTGTGATTGGCCCAACCAAAACTATAGTGAGCTGTGATTGGACAGCCCCAAGCTGCGAGGGTTCCTATGAAGCGTGCCTAGACCAAACTCTGCAAAGCAAGAATTTGGTCTAGTTCACTAGGCTAATACTCACCATCATTATTACCATCATCATCATACTAACCATCATACTCATTATCATACTCACCATCATCACCATCATCATCATCATCATCATCACCTTAATCATCAACATCATACTCACAATTATCATCACCATCACCATGATCATAGTCACCATTATCAATATCATAATCATTATCATCATCACCACCACCATTATTTTCATCATCATCACCACCATCATCATTATCATAGTCACTATTATCAATATCATAATCATTATCATCATCACCACCATTATTTTCATCATCATCATCACCACCATCATCATCGATCATTATCATCATCCTCCTCACCATCACCATAATCATTATCAACATCGTCATCATCACCACCACCACCACCACCATCATCTTCATCACCATCTTTATCACCATCATCATCATCACCATTGTAATCATCACCAGCATTTTCACCATCATCATCGCCATTTTCATCATCGCCATTTTCATCATCGCCATTTTCATAATCATCACCAACATTATCACCATTATCATCATCACCACCATCATCCTCAGTGAGGATGATGGTGGTGATAAAGATGATGATGGTGAGGATTCATCATGTTTATCACCGTCATCATCTTTATCACCGTCATCATCATTATCACCATCATCCTCACCATCATTTTCACCATCATCATCATCACCATCATCATCACCATTTTCATCATCATCATCATCATCATCAACATTATCATCATCATCACCATACTCACCACTATCACCATCATCCTCACCATCATTTTCACCATCATCATCATTATCATCATCACCATCATCACATCATCATTATTTTCATCATCATCATCATCATCATCATCATCATCACCATCATCACATCATCACTATTTTCATCATCATCATCAACATTATCATCATCATCATCACCATACTCACCACTATAATCATCATCAACATTATCATCATCATCGCCATCATCCTCACCATCATCATCATTATCATCATCATCATCATCATCACCACCACCATTATCACCATCACCACCATTTTCACTATCATCATGATTATCACCATAATAATCCATAATAATCACCATCATACTAACCATCATCATGATCTTATCATCGTCCTCCTCACCATCATCATCATCACCATCATCATCCTCATCCTCCTCATCAGCATCATCACCATCATCAGCATTATTGTCACCACCTTTAATTGGACTCACTGCTTTGATAATTAGCTGGTTGAGGTTTTTTAACTGGACCTGGACCTTTATTATAGAAGCATTCATTCAGCAGAGTGTAGTTCCATCTGGAAGCCCACTGTTTATTCCAGCAGAGGAAGCAATGAGCAGGTCTGCTGAGCCCGTATCATCTTGTCCTTATTGGGAGATTTCACTTCAGTCATGAGGACACTCTAAAGAGAAAAGGGTCCAGCTGACAGGCCTGACCCAGAAACCACAGCTCCTTTTTGTCATGGTGTTTAGTGTTCAATTCAATTGTGTGCGTGTGAGTGTGTGTGTGTGTGAGAGAGAGAGAGAGAGAGAGAGAGAGAGAGAGAGAGAGAGAGAGAGAGAGAGAGAGAGAGAGAGAGAGAGAGAGAGAGGGGGAGAGTCAGTCAAACAACTGCAGTTTTCATTTGTCTACAGTCATATTTAGACTCTGTTATCCTGGTGGCATTTTACCCCTGCCCCTACAGCACACAGAGCTTTATGCAAACAATAACAGGTGATAGAATTTAAGGAAAGGACAGGATGGGGGAAGCTGTTCAGTCATGTGCAGTATGAAGCTCCTCACTGGCTGCTAATGAGCTCTGGCCTCATTTGAGCTCAGCACTGGCTCAACAGGAAGAGGACCCTTCCACCCAGCTCAGGGGGACCAAAGCCAGCAGAGCCAGACAGTCACAATGGGGTGGGCGATATATCCAATAAATTTGATGTATCTCAAGATTTTTCCACCTGCGATACTTAAAACGGCACTGTCTGCCGAAATGTTACAACAAATTTAAGCTGTCTGCTTGTATTCCCCTCCCACCTGAAGACTATCTACCTGGCACACTGCACTGCACATGCGTGTTTATGACAAAGGGAAAAACATGGCAATGGCGGGACTTTCAGATAAGCGAGTGAATGAGACTGAAGAGGAGTCTGATGAGCTAGTTCCAAAAAGACGCATCAGAGGACGAACATTGTTTTGAACGTCTACTAAACACTCGACAGAGTACTTCAGGAACTAGAATGAATCTTTCCCTTCTCCATATGAGTAAATACTGAGATTCTGTGTAGCAGATGCAATTACATCATGAAATTAGCATATCATTCTTTCCCCAGTCCACCACTAGCTGCCACACATGGAATTAAAATTTATTATACATAGATCATTAATAAATCATAAATAGACATTTGAGATGCATAGCTTTGACTCAATTGCTATTTTGTAAATTCTTTACAGGAAGAAAAAAAACATATATACATTGTATATCACAATATAGCTAAAAATATGGAGATATGAGTATTTTTCCATATCGCCCAGCTCTAGCTGCCATAGCTCATTCATGGGGGGAAGCCAGGCTGCCATACACAGATGTCACCGGGAGGGGGATGTGTCTTGGACACAACACCATACACGGATGGATCTGGGTTCAAACAGGCCCCAAACTCCTAATCCCTGAGCCACTGGTTCCGCTATATCATGAATAATGATGAAGTAAGTATGATGAATGTATAATGAATAATGAGTAAGGCTCCATATCCTGTCGTTTACTGCTCCCCTCTCCTCCAGCTAACGTCTACTTCCTGAAACCTGAGCACCACAGAGAACAACTCACAAGGAATTCATTTACTAGAGACCAATGCAGATTTATTTACCGATCTCTCCTTCTAAGTCATGATAACTTTAGCTGCAGCATTCTAATATCTGATTGTGTCAGACGACAGGTTGGATGGTTGAGAACGTAAAATCTGTGTCACAGTTCTGGCTCCCCGACCTCCACCTCAAACCCAAACCTGCCCCAGAACTCCAGTAACCAGCCTGCATCATCAACCTCATCATTCCCCTCAGACCAAACCAGCTCCAGGACTCCACTTCCTAGCATGCACCACACCTGACTTCCGGCCACGTCATAAGCCCGGGAATGTATCAGGAAGTCCGTGCTCCAGCTCGTGGCTCAATCATCGTTTTGTTCCGGTGAACAGTCCAACCATTCCAGACGAACACTTTCCAGAGCTTCCAGACTTTTCCAGACCAGCCTGTCAGCTACCAGTTCTGTTGACATTCCGTAAGTCTGTTCCATTATTCTGGAACCGCAGCGCGCTCTCGTTTCCCTTCGAGCTGCTTCCCGCGGTTCCTATATTAACTGCGTATCTGTCTAAACCCAGTGCCAGTCACTCCACGCTTGGGTCATAACACCACACCACATTCAAACTCCAGTTATAGCCTACTTAGCTCAGACCTAACCCTTACAATCTGTTCCTGTGTTTTCCACCTCACCTGTCACAGGTTTACCACCTACCCCCAGGAACACCTGTGACTGTGACATCAACAGTTCAAACAACCCCCTGGTAGAATGCTGGGTGTTGACCAGAGGTAAACACAACCAATCTTGGTAAAGAAGCCAAGGTTTTATAACCTTGAAGTTTACATATGAAATATGATGCATTTAGTCATTACAAATAAAGTAAAGTCATTCTGAGTTGTGTTGTCTGGTGTGTTTTAGGTTGTGTGAAAACAACAAAAAGATCAACATTCTGCATTATTATGAATGTCATCTTATTTGCTTTTACAGAGAAGCTTTGTCAGATGTTAACTTTAGTTTTTAGAGGGCGGAAACCTCCTGGAGCTCAGAATCTGAAAATATATAAACATCAGATTTGAGTTAGAAAGCCAAACTAGAAAATCACAACTATTATTTATTTTTAAACTTTGTTTTTTAAATATAAAAAATGAAAGCACAAACCAAAATAAAATATCTGAGCATCTAAATGGATCCCAACATCCTGGCAATTACAGAACGTCCCAGGACGCTTTAGATCCACCGCGCCACGTTAGACAGACAGGAAAGCAGCTACAGCTAAGAAAAACAATCTGCAGCAGCGGCCACAGAGTGCCTGACCACAGCAGAGGAATCTCAGCACACCCCTTAGAAAACCATGCTCTGGCTTCCTGACACACTCTTTCCTGTGGGTGAAGGACGGAGCTGGGCAAGTCTACATCTAAACGTTGATAATGAGTCAATAACTCCATCTGTTCATTGTAGATTCGAAAACAAGCTGCAGAACATCAGGATTTTTATGACCAGGGTTAGGGTTCTGGTTAAGCTACCACATCCTGATGCTGGTCACAGGTCACCTGGTGTTCCTCAGGATTTCCTTCACACAGACTGATGGAGAGCCTCATATTTGTCATATTTTAAAATAATAATAATAATTCATCGAATTTATATAGCGCTTTGTTAGGACACTCAAAGACGCTGCATGCACTCTCACATTCACACACTGCTGATGATGGTAAGCTACTGAGTAGCCACAGCCGCCCTGGGGCGGTCTGACAGAAGCGAGGCTGCATTGTTGCGCCATCGGCCCCTCTGACCACCACCAACAGAAATGATCTGATTCAGAAGTTAGTAAACATCCAAACAGCTGGGTGTTTACATATTTGATCATGATGGGTTAGAACATGGTGATGATCTGTAGAAGCAGCCAGAGATTTTCACGAGTCATTTTGTTCAAGTCAAGTCTCCTCTGGTTCCTGGTTCCATCTGGTCCAACTGGAACACGGAAGTTCAAAGCTTCTGTGGGACACATGGTCCAGTGAAGTCTGATGGGATTTTAGGGGGACTGTTTGTAGTTCACAAGTCTTTGAAATTATTATTATTATTATTGATAATAATTCTGAAAAATACTCGGCCTGATATTTTCAAAAGTGTCATATCAGCATGAGCCCAACACACAAAAAAAACGAACCGCTCACAAAATTAGAGGTCAACACAATTTCCTGTATTCTTATATGATCAGGGTGAAGAACACTTTCAGAGTGTTTGTAGCCATTTTTACCTGGCACTGCTGCAGTTCTCATCTCCAACAGTAAGCATCATTGGTCCTATTTTGTCAAAAAAATTTTGAAAAATCCAATTCACTTAATGGCCGACAGAGAGCGAGGAACTGCTTGATCTCCAGAAACAAAAACTTCTGTTACAAAGAATTCAACAGGAGCGAAGGAGACCAACGCTGCTGCTGTTGTTGAACCAACCAATCAAGGACAAGCACTCTCCATTGTGTTTGACAGATAGTAGGGCTGGGAGATAAATTGAAAATTTATCGTTATCGAAATCTCTGACTCTAATCAATATAAATTATTGCATGTCAATAAATTTGGTAATAAAAAATGAAAAGATGTGTGTAGGTTGGCGACGTTCATGTCTCTTTAAGAAGCTGTACCACATCGAGTCACATGACAATGTGACTCAACGTAATACACGTTACAGCCCCATCTAGTGGACAACTTTTGTTTTTGCGCATACTTGTAGTTATCGTCCATTTATCTTTAGAGGTGAACTCCTCAATATACCGTGATATTGATTTTAGGCCATATCGCCCAGCCCTAACAGATTCAGAAAAATTGGGCTCTACTACGTCCATCCTTGTGCCTGTCAGAAAGACCTTGCGTTGAAGGGTAGTGGCGCTGTGTGTCTGCATGCCTCCGCAGACGGAGAAGTATAAACTAGCCTTAAGGAGGAAACAATACAACTAAACAGCAGGAATGGCAGCAGTAGAAGAGTTGTAACCAAAAGAAGATAAAACAGCAGATCCAGTCTTCATGCTCAAACGACGGGACTAGAACCTCCCGCTCACAATGTTAACCTTGAGCATGATGATGATGTTGCTGTTGGTTGTGATAAACTCATTTTCCTCATTCCTTCATATTCTGTCATCATGATGCCCATAACATACTCCGTGTGCTTTAGGATGTAAAGCTCTACCATCTAAACTAGACGTGAGTGTTGAGGTCAGCAATGCTCCATAAGACCGTCCAAACGGCTTGATGTGGAGTCTGAATGCACATTTATACCATTTATACTATATACCCTTATTTCAGTCCTTTGCAATAATTAAACAGCAATGATAACGCAACAGCAACCAACGTTCAACATATTGAACAACTCTACTTTGATCACAACGTTAACAAAAAACTAAAGAATTGGGTCATCATGAAACATTCCACTTCAATCAATCAATCAATCAATCAATCAATCAATCAATCAATCAATCAATCAATCAATCAATCAATCAATCAATCAATCAGTCAAGCAATCAAGCAATCAATCAAGCTTTATTTATAAAGCACTTTATATACATGGAGTGACCAAAGTGCTGTACATAGTAAAACCAAATCATTAAAAGAGACAACACCAACAATAAAAGAGAAATAACAATAAAACACAAATACCAGTGATAAAAACAGCCTGAGGATTTCTGCTCATTCAGTATTAAAAGCCAAGCTAAAAAGATGCATCTTTAAAAGAGACTTCATCCAGACTTGCAGCCATCCTAACAGTTAAAGGGAGATTGTTCCACAGCTCTGTGTCCCTGGGTCACCAGGCAAGTCCTGGGAACATCTAAGAGCAGCTGGCATTCAGACCTCATCCTGGAAACATGCCTGTGTTAAGGCTGGGCAATAAATCAAAAATGTATCATTATCGAAATTTCTGACTCTAACCGATATCGTTTTTCCCATGTCAATAAATTTGGTAATAAAAAAATAATGAGACGCATGTAGATTGGTGACGTTCATGTCCCTTTAAGAAGCTGTACCACCTTGAGTCACATGACGTGACTCAACATAATACACGTGACAGCCCCATCTATTGGACAACTTTTGTTTTTGTGCAGTTATCGTCCATTTATTGTTATCGAGGTGAACTCCTCAATATACCATTATATTGATTTTAGGCCATATCGCCCAGCCCTAGCCTGTGTGGTAGCTTTGATAGATATGAGGGTGCCTGACCATTTAGACTTTTCTAAACCAAGATTAAAATTTTAACATCAATTCTAAAATGTACAGGCAGCCAGTGCAGGGAGGACAGGATAGGGGTGATGTGGTCGTGTCGTTTGCTATGATGCAGATTTTGCACTGAGTGACTACAAGTTGATCTCAATGGGAGGTAAATTTGTAGATCATCTGCAAAGCAATGGAAGGACAGACGATACTTTCAAAGGATCGACCCCAAGGGAATCATATACAGGGAAAAACGTACAGATCCCAAGATGGAGCCTTGAGGAACCCCATAGCACAATTGGGCCTCTGATGAGGAGAACTCCTAGCCTAGTGAACTAGACCAATTCTTGCTTTGCAGAGTTTGGTCTAGGCATGCTTCATTGGAACCCTCGCAGCCCAAACCACTGCTGTGTCTATCCAATCACAACTCGCTATAGTTTTGGTTGGGCCAATCACAGCGCTCTATATCATGGGCCAATCACAGAGCGGGAGTAGCCGATGACGTCAGCGCTGCGGCCGCGAACACCGCGAACCCAAGCAACATGGCGGCAACTCGGAAAACACGTTCGTTTGAAACGGCTTTGTCATCATTATTTAGACTCTTATTTAGACTCCAATGTGCGTAAGTCTGTCTGATATACTTAGCGGCTTCTTATTTTTATCAAACAAAGTAGTGCAATGTCCCAGTACACCTGATATTCGCGTGTTTTTTATACAAAAACGACAGAAATCATTGAAGCTAGACGCTATTAATGGTGCGTTCGATTTGTCCTCGGAACTCGGAAATCCCGACTTCCGAGTAGGAAAAATCAAATAAAACGCCCCGCAAAGTCGGAACTCCCAGTCGGAAACTCGGACGTTTTTCAGAACTCCGACCTCGAAATCCAAGATGGCAGCGCCCTCGAAAACTGCTGTTTAGGTAGCTCTCAACGAACACATACGACGAATAAACAAAACTTTTAGTTTATTCAAATTAGAGATGCAAGCGCTATATGTAACTTTTATTTTAAACACACTCTTATATGTGTGTCTTGTAAAATAAACAGACAAATCGAACGCACCAACAGTCCATCATTCGTGTTTGTTTTTTACCTATTTGACCTGATAAAAAAGTAAAAAATAAAATAAAATAAAAATAAAAAAGTTAAACTGAATAATTGGAATTCCAACTTCTCCGACTACGGAAACCAGAACGCTGTTAACTCGGGTGTGACGTCATTCCTAGTTCCGAGTTCCGACTTCCGAGGTAAATCGAACGCACCATGAAGCCTCCCGCTTTTCCGTCGCTGTGATTACGTCACGTTGTTCGTTACTCTGATTGGTCCTAGCGCTATCCAATTGCGTGCTGACATTTTGAAAGACAACCGTAGATCCCGCCTCACGACTGAGAGCCGTCAGTGGTTCGTGGCCAGACTATATATACACATATATAGGATGGCTTGCCAGGCTAGAGAACTCCCCCAGCTGGACAGAAAAACCTCTGTCAGAACCCAAGGGTTGAAACCAGGTGAGAGCCAACAGACTGATCCAGCCCTGATAATAAAATGTTATGGTCCACAGTGTCAAATGCAGCAGCCATATCCAACTAAATTAAAACAGCAGAATCTCCCGAGTCTGTAGTTAAAAGCAGATCATTAAAAACTCTAAGTGCTGTCTCAGTGCTATATATGTGCCATTTTAAAAATAAAACTGAAAATTTTCAGTAATTCCATGAATCCAGAGGTGATCCTGAAGTTGGAATAATTCTCTAAAACCTTCGAAAGAAAAGGCAACTTAAAAATGGGCCTAAAGTTTGACAGAACATTAGGATCCAAGTTGCTCTTTTTAAGGAGAGGTTGGACCACAGCTGGGACACAACCCTCAGAAAGAGATGTGTTAATCAGATTAACAATACTCAGACCTACAGCACTAAACATCTCCTTCAGGAGCTTGGGAGGAAACCTGTCATTTGGGCAATAAGAAGGTTTCAGTTTCCTGACTATTTCTGATAACTGGGTGAGAGAGACAGGTTCAAACTGGTGCAGGGCAGAATCACTAATGGGGCCAGAGGGAGATGATCTGAGAGCACTCACTTTATTGATAACATTTTTAAAAAATGTTTCACAAAGTGAAACAGATCAGAGGAATCGCACAGATTCAGGAGAGACTTCAAAGAGCTAAAAAGAACCTGAGGCTTACAGACACAAGGAGAATCTGACCCTTCATCCAGACCTGTGAAGATCTGAGATTTGTCCAGTATGAATCTCAACTGGGATCGTCACCTAATGCTCCAACCAATGAAATGTCCCAATCAGAAGACAGAAGACCTCATAACTGAAACACGAGTAAATGAAGTTCACCAAATACATTAGAGAGGCCCTCTGTGTGAGCCAGACCTCCAGGGGGGTGGGCTTTAATGGACAGGGGTCAAAGGTTACTTCCTGTGCACTCATTCATTTACATCTGACATGTGGAGATCAGCAGCACCAGAAGAGTAAAGATTCAACTGCAACTCCATTCAATCTCCTCTAAGGAGATCAGCTGAGACTACCAACGACCTCCAGTCGGGTCTGAGGTGTTTCACAGAGAAAACAAAGGAAAACTCAGGAGAATTATTAAAAAATGATCACCATGAACTGTGGTCTTCAAAGACCAGATACCAGTGTGTAAAAGTGGTGGCTCTGAGTACAGCTGCTGGTCCTCCTCATCACCAGGAGCCCTCTGAGCTGGTTCAGACCTGATCTGATTAGGAAGCCTGCTGGTCGCCGTTCTTTGGAGGTTTTCCAGGCACAGGCTGGAGTCTCCTGGACTAATTCAGAACTGATCCAGGCCTGGAATGCCCTAGGACCCCCCCTCAAAGTGTTGCTGGGAGGAGAGTGGTTTGGGTTTTTCCTCCAGGACCTGTTATCTGAGACCTGCCACTGGATAAGTGGAAGAGGGTGGTGGGAGTGACAGATGTTGGTGAGAACAATATCTGTATTCTCATCTTACACCATTTCTATACTAAATGATCTAGACATTCAGCTAATAGAGTCAACAGATCCATAGAATAATATCCTATTTGATCTGTTTACTTCATAAATGAAAGACAACCCATGTGAACAAGCATCATTCAGCTATTATTGACATCTGCTACTGTTATAAAGTCATCAGTATGAAACTAGAAGTGATAACTGGTAAACACGCACAGAATAACACAGGAAACACATTTCCACCTCTGAAGTATCTGGATCAAATCCTCAGAAACCAACGTTTATGCTACACGTTAGAACTGATGTTAAGCTTTGCTCTCCTAAGCTGTCTACAGGCCCAACGGCACAAGAAACACCAGGAACAAACTTCCTATAGAACACCATGTTTACTGTGGGACGATGGAGCGACCAGTCAGCCAGAAGATGACCAGGTGTAACCACATGCCTCCTCATGTCACATCCCATTAACACAATCAAAAGAGGACACAGACCCGACATCGAGTGTAAAAAGAAATGACTTAATGAGCCACATGTGTCCGTGTGGAGTCAGAACACACGGAGGAGGAAAATAACCAGTCCTTCATTTAGTAACTATGGTTGTCCCAGGATCACTGGACTGAAGATACCTGACGCCATGAAGTCCTGATGGGTCTACCACCCTGAGTCAATCAGAGTGTTTCTGGCTCTGGGTCCAAAATAATGCCAGCGAACCAACAGCTGCACAGCAGATCTTGGCTCTGGACTAACAGGACACACTTCAGAACTGTCCGGTGTGTGTTTAGTGCTTCTGTTCATCTCACTTTAAAAAACACACACAAGTGTTCAGCAACAGGACTCCAGCTGTGCTCACATCACTCAGCAGCTGCATGATAAATATAACGACACAGGATCATTCTGTGATTAAAAAACAATGTTCATATTTTAAATAGTTGTACTTTAGATTCAGTGGTATCTGAACACACACACACACACACACACACACACACACACACACACACACTGGGTATGAGGTAGATTTTGGGGGAGTGATCACCCTTTAACTTCCATGTGACCATTTCTAAAACCATCAGCTGACAAAAGCATTCTGTGTGGTTCTGAGAACCCGGCCCAGTCCACAGCTAACAGCTGTAGCCTATTAAAATTAAATAGAAATTACAGTTTGATTGTAAACAACTACAGACCAATTAAAATCTCAGTTCAGAGCACATGGCTGCTTTTGAAAAAGCAGCAAAGTTTCATGTAAATATGAACAGAATAAACACATCATCATGTCATGATGAGGGAGAAGATCCAGCTCCTGGGTTCAGAGACTCCTCTGGCTCCATCACTTCTCTACGTAAACATCTTTAGTTGATCTCTGCACCTGAAAACCTTCACTGATGTCTTCATTAGATATAGTCTGTGGCTCTAAAGCCAGATCCAGATCCTGAGAGAGGTCCAAACGGAGTTTAGAAACAGGTTCAATTAAAACCAAAGACGAGCTGTTTAATGAAGTCATCACACATCTTTTAGTGTTATTTTATGTTTAGTCTCATATCACAGGATGGATCACAAAAGGTTTAGGTCTTTGTTTATTACTCAGAGACTGAAGGAAACATTAAAACATAAAACTAATTCAGTCGTCGTTTCTGCGTGTGAACCACCTGGTGCAGAGATGATCTGCAGCTACCTGAAACAATCTGAAACTAGCTGCCTTTCTGTCTGTTTGGTGCTCACCTAAAACAGGACTCCACCTGGACACATTTCACTGTGCATGCATGCTCTTATTTTGAAAGGCCTTCTGAATGACGTTCACTTCCTCCTATGAAGGATGAGGTCAACTGAGTGTTTTTCATGTCTGCAGAATAGCAGCAAAACACACCAGGAATGTACGTTGTGTGATTAAAAACACACCCACACGCTCTCCTACCACTTCCTCTTTGGACCTGCAGGCTCCTGTAGCAGCTCTAATCATGTGACTGATGGCTGGATTAAGACACCAGCTAATTAAACTCAATCCTCTAGTTGTCCGTCACAGGAAGGAGATTTTTAAAGACGGCAGAGAAGAGCTGCTACGGGAGCCTGGAGGTCCAAACAGGAAGTCAGGAACAAACTGTTTTGTTAGAAGGGTTGATGACTGGAAATAAAACTGTTGTGATTAAAGACTGAGTAACACCTAAATCAACCTTTTTTGCTGATAACCTGTATAGATGAGTGTCTAATAGTGCTGTAGACATGTGTAATCATTATATTGGCAGTTTAGTGCAACTTACTTAAAATGTATTATTTCAGCCCAAAACCGTAATGATATCTCCATCTTCAGGTTAAAACTCTGCTCTACACTGATTTAGAATCAGCCACAGCTGGTGGCTATAGAGCTGCAGGGTGACGGCTGTATCGTACTACGTGGCTGCACTGCACTGGACTCCAGCTGAGTTTCAGCCGCACCTCCAGCTGGCTCGGCCTTTCACCTGCTGATATGACACGTTACGGCTCGGAGTGACTCGCCTCCTTAAAAAAAATGTCCTCCTCCCCCCTTTCTTCTAGTGATCGTGGCGGACAGGAAATCCTCCAGCCTGCTGCCGATTCTGTATCTGCTCTTCTCCTGAGCGGTGAGTCTGCTGTGTGTGTGTGTGTTTGCACTCGCTTGTTAACTCGTTTATCCAACTGAGAAACTCCGAGAGCGCGTGGGGGTGGGGTGCTGTCAATTACTGCCTCAGTGCTGCTCTCTTGGTCCTCCAGGCGACGCCTCCTTTAGGAGCATTTTTCAAACAGAAAGTGTGGGTGAAATAAGACTCCACCCATGGTGTGACTCACCCTTTAAAGGGTCAAAAACACACACCTGTGACCTGGTTTATTAGGAGTCTGATCAGGACATAAGAATTGTTTTATCTGCAGACCAAGTGTTTGTGCTGCAGAAGGACCAGGAACATCTGGACCACTTGTAACTGGATTCAGATCCAGATAAGCGTGAGGAACTTGCTGAAGGTGGATGTTTCTGCCCCCCCACTGCTCTGTGACTGTTTACTGAAACTCCTCCGTGAGCAGACTGCTGATGCTGCTGTCGATAGCAGAGCTTTGAACTGAACATCTCAGGGGAACCCGGGCCGGGCGGGTCAGCAGTCTCCGTCTGGTTTATTACCTCCATCAGCTCTCAAACCTAAACTCTCTCTAACGTGACACATCCAGCCCAGAGCTGCTGACTTTCAACGTGGATTTGATAATCATCACACCAAATGATGGGCAGGAACCTCAGCTGTGTGCCACACTTTAATCTAGTGTTCATAGACTATAATTAGGTTAGCGAGACTCAGAGCTCACAGTGGACATGGAAGTCACAGGGCTGCTGTTCCCTCCCTCTCTCTCCCTCTCTCCCTCCCTCTTCTCCCTTCCTCCTCCTCCTTTGTACAGTCAAATTGGTTCCAGATGCATTCTCTCACGGCTAACCTCCAGAACCAGATCGCTACATGAAAGAAACAAAAGAGAGAAGTTTCACAAAACTGCACGAGATCAGAAATGAATGGAATTCCTGGAGGAAGACTGAGGAGAGGAAAAGTCTGTCTTTTCCACATGTGGTTTATTTATCACACCTAGAGCACTCTGGGAGTTTCTTTATTACAGTCCTCTGGCAGACAATGTGCTGCCCAAATGAGGATCTAAGAGTTCTGCTTCTTTCATGTTCCGGACAGATGTGTTAGAGGAAAAAACGGCGGTACAAAGTGATGTTTAGGCAGAGCAAATCCACATCCTGCACCCATGTGCGCTGAACTTCAAAGGCTGACCCACCAGCATGCTGGACCCATTTATAACCCTGCTGCAGATAAAAACACTGTGGTCCAAACTAAATGAAGCAGGGACAGCAGCTGAAGGTCTCAGAAGGCTCAGAAACAAAACAACACACACCAAACCAGATACAGCCTAATGATCCTTCATTTTAATCTGAACTAACTGATTCCTCCGCTCAGTTTCTGCCTTCCAAGTCTTTTAAATCCCCTACAAAGCAGCTTGGAACACCAAGAAAACCTGAGATATGACACAAGAAAACCCACCTCAGCCAGACTTTAACCCCAGCAGCAGCTCGAGGTTTGTTTTCAGAAAATCTAAATATAGGAATATGATGGTTTAACATAGAATTACACAGAAAATAAATGATGAAATCATAATAAATATGCTAATATTCAGCAAAAATCAGACATTTTCGCTCCTATTTTTTGTCCAACACTCTTCCAGGTCCGTGAACTCACCACCACTGCAATAACAGAACTCCTTGTGGAAGTTTTTTTTTTACTTTTAATGAAAACAGTCTTCATGCTAATCTGATGTTTTCTCTAAAGTAAACAGCTGTTAGTAGGTTTTCTAGAATACGTGACGTCATCAGCAGAGCGAGTTTAAATGTTTCCTCAGGAACCAGAAAACTCTCCTGCTTCCTCTGAAGTCTCTGTCCCACCGGGAGCCTCGCTGGGAGGAAACTGGATCAAACTGTAAACTCAAACACATTCCGTCTCCGGGATTCACTAAAAGACCTGGATGGTTTACAGCAGGACCTTGTAACCAGTCGGTAGGCGAGTCACCTCCGAACAGATGCAAAAATACACTCAGCTGTTAGATTTGTGAGTGGAGTTCGGTCTAGGGTCGGTCCCGAGCTGAGACAGAGCTGCACCAGAAAGATGACAGACGCAAACACAAAGTTCGGCTGGGACTCACCCTGAGCTCCCAGCTGGCTGTAAAAGTTGGCGGCGAGCAGGAAGCTGGCTATCTGGAAACACACACGCATCTTATTGAAATCCTAAAGTGCATCGTGAAGGAGAAGAGACAGAAAAGTCCGCTGCTGTAACTCTGACATGCCGCTCCAGGGATCCCGTTAACTCGGCTCTGCGCGTCCTCTGCCCCCGCTGCGTGTGCGCATGCGCCAGCCCCGTTGAAACTCACGCTTCTGAGATTAAAGCGCCGGAAATTCACCGGATTTTTGGAGAGAAATGAAACAAAACGGTAATGATACACAGGTGAGTTATGCTTCAATTACAAATTAGGCCAAACGCATGAATGTGACAGGTTATAGAGCAGGAGTGGGTCTAGACAGAAAGTAAAGGTGTCTGTGACACAGCAGGGGGCGGAGCTTATTGTCAGCAAAAGGTGGTCACTGTTGACTTAATCTCATGCTCTTGAGTAAGGGAAACACATATTACAGGAACACACACACGCACACACACACACAATGTGACTTTTTACAGTTTCCTTGTGGTGATGAATATAATTTAAGGATTCAAGTGTTTTTGTTGCATTTTTAAGAGCTCAGCATAGAAAAAGGAGGTTGGAACCATCAACTTGGGCTAGAAGTATTAATGTTTCTGCTTCAAACCATCTCTGCTGGTTAGATTTGCCACCCCCAGTCCCATTGGTGGGTTAAACCGTTTTGAAATTTTAAATTTAAGTTTAAATCAGTGAGTTTGGATACACTTTGTAGGTCTGTGGAGATGTCTTTTAGTTTCTAAATTGTACAAAAACCCTACAAATACACTGGTGGGACATTATGACTGGTTAAATGACAAAGACTTACTGTTCTCATTTGAGTCACGGGAACATGCTATTTTATTATTTTAAAACTGACTATTAGAGCTAGCCTCATAAAGCAGATCAGTCTCCAGCCTTTCTGCTGCTTCTCATCTCTTTGGAACTCAGTGATTTATAGCCGAGCTCTACGAAGGACAACATAGAAACATTAAGCCCCCCTTGCTTAAAGATGAAGAGATGAAACAGATGTAAAGATGAAAGGGAGGAGGGGTTAAACCATGTTGTCTCTCAGTCAGATTGAGAAATCACTCAGTAATAAAATGGTTCTAACACAGACACAGTGGGATAATCAGGAATGTTTCAGCAGGAACAAATGGTGACCTGGGGGGGTGATCCCAAGACATCTGTTGACTCGAGTGGATGAAGCGACACCTTCTGGTTAGACCACAGGACTGGACGTTGGCTTTCAGCCAGCATCATGTTGTTCTGTCATCAGATCTGAACGAGGAGGCGGATCTCAAAGATAAACCAATATTAACATGGACTCTCAGAAACCCAACGTCTTTATTTTAAAGGATTCCATTTTTCTGTAACACTTTACAATAAAGGCCCATTTATTAATGTTACTTAGTGCATTATTAAGCAATAATAAACTATTAAGGTATTAACAACTGCTTAATATTTCTGTTAATAAGTAATGCATTACTAAACAGATATACCCCCAACATGGCCCTTTGTCCTAATGGACACTTAATAGTTAATATCAGGAACATTAATAAAGGGATCCTTTGTTTATTCATGCTTAATAATGCACTAAGTAACTTTAATAAAGGGACTCTTATTGTAAATTCTAATTGTTTACTTCAGCCTTTGGAAATTCTTAAAATATTTTTAATTATATCACAAGTCTTTAGTTTATTTGGCCTTAAAGCCATACTATGCAACTTTTCCTATTTTTAAATTATTGTCTTGAGCCAGTATGTGCTAAAATGACCCTTTACAGGGTTAATGAAATGTCACTCAGACCCCCACCGCCCTCTGTGGCCAGAATATTACACTTCCTGTTGGACTTGCACTGCCTGGTGCTGCCGTCTGATTCCAGCATGTTTCCTGCATGTTTTAGATCATGAACACATGCTGATTTGTTTGATTTGGTGATGAACCGCTCCTGTAGACACTAATGAAGGCTGAGGAGACATTTCAGCAGTTAGATTGAAGTAGATGTCCGGATTATTTATTTTATCTGATAGCACCATATATTGTAAAGACCCACTTGTCCATGAGAAAGGTCGCCAACTCTGCATCAACCGTCCTTGAACGATCGAGCGCGCTCTGTGATTGACGTCTGTACATAAGCGGTAGTTTAACGCTATTGGTTAATGCTGACCAGCGCTCATTTCAAATTGCATGCAGCTCTACGGGACAGGGGGCGGGCTTAGCAAAAAAATAAAAAATACATATTGCCTACATTATATCACAGTACATGATAAGACAATCACCTTTATGGATTTCTGAAAAATCCTACATAATTCCTGAAAGGGGAAAACTCCGGACAGCAGCTGTTAAAAAGACAAACGCACAGCAAGGAGATAAGTTTCACTTTTGGTTTCACCAACGGAACACTAGGGGTTGCTAAAAGCAAGTCAAAACTGCCAAGTGTGCCTTTAATCTTTACTAATATTGAGCAAATTGAATAATTGTTTAGAAAATGAAGATGCAAAGATGAAAGTACCTGCAGTATTTGTCTTTTCTGTTATTTTTCTTTATTATAATTAGTAATAAAGTAGTTGCTGTGTTTTTGGTGTATTATAACTTGACACATGCTGTTTGATTTGCACAATGTGTTTTATATTATTTATCATATTATTTAGTTCTGTTGGTCAGTAGTCTAAATTCTCTGTCGGCCTAAAAAAGTGAGATAATCCTTTAAGGTGGTCCAGGTTATGACATGAAAACATGATTATTTCAGAAAGAAGTGATTTTCCAGAATTCCCATCAAGCAACAGGAAATGCTTTTGTCCGCAGAGGCCTCATAGACTGCCCCCCCATTGTCCCCATTAATGCCCGTGTCAACAGGGCCAGGCGTCTTTTTGTGCTGCACAGCCGGCAAACACCAGAGAAACCTCTGTCCATGGAGACATCCGCCTTTGTGAGGAATAAAGGTCCTGAGTGAGGAGCATGTCAGAGCCTAGAGTCAGCACACCGACCCCATGTGGCCCCCAGGGGCCCCACAGAGCCCAGTGGGGTCACATCAAGCTGTCAGTAGGCGTGAGCTGGGCGTGTCGCTCGTATTCATCCAGAACATGTAACATGTTAGTTAGTGTTGATGTTTAAATGTGAATCTGGGTTTTAATAAGACATGTTTCACCAGCATGGACACCATCTGTGAGTCATTACAGAGTTTTTCTTCAGCCACACGGAGCCTTTACTAACTCAGGAATTCCTTAAAGGCTGTTGGATGACTGGCTGCTGCACTGAAGAAAGTGAAAGGTGTCTTCCAACATGTCAGCAGCTCACAGATCTGACTCATCAAAGCCTCGCTGTCATTCAGAGCTGCATTTTTTAAATACTTTATTTTCTGTTATTGTATTGCAAAACAACAAACATTATAGAGAAATAAACTCAGATGTTACTTTGAAGTAAATGAATACAGCTGATCTCTGACTTCCTCCTGTGATGCATGATGGGAATTGATTACAACGCTGCCTTCTTTGTCTTGTTTTGTATTTCCTGCTCCGTTTTAAATGATCTGAGGCAGCATCTGCCCACAGAGCAGCAGCCTGACAGAATAAAGGACCTGTCTGTGTCCAGGCGTGGACCTTAAGGCGAGAATCTCCATCCATCACCCACCAGCCAACTGGTCCTCTGTCTCAGCACAAAGTTTCTTTGTAGGGGTCCATACAGTTGGTGAATCCAGTGTTGTTGTTTTGTGTTTGCTCTGCTGCTGTCTCCACATTCCAGATGTTGTTGGATCCCAGTCATTGCCCTTCTTTAAAACATATCTCCCTCTGAATGGTTGCATGTGAGCTGTGAGTCTGACATAAATCAACCCACTGGTCAAACAGACTGTAGTGATCAAGGTCCGTTCTTCTCCAGATGTTCAGTATGTTCATTCATCTAGTTTTCAGTTCAGTTTAAATCATCTTTATTTACCAGAACCCTAAAATCTTTTAGTTTTCATTATGAAAAACATACAAGCTCTATTCACAACAAAAGTTCAGGCAAGATGTTTAAAAGATTGCATGAAATCTTGTAAAGGATTTATGGATTTGTTAGTTTGAGTCTGATGATTGTCTAAAAACCTCAGCCAATAGCATTGCTCGGTCCAAAACCAACGGTTGAACCATCCGGTTGTCGGTCTCACCAAACTACCATACTTTTACACTTCCATGGGTCCTCCACTCATTACGCACTCGTGCATTCAGAAACAGAACTGGCTGTTGCTCAGGCTTCTTTGAAGTCTTCTGTCTCAGCCAGCAGAGCCGTTTTGGTGGACTGGCCTTTGTTGAACCCAGATTGGTTTTGCTCAAGGAGGTTGTTGTGAGCGGTAATCTGTGACCTGCCTGAAACCTCGGCAGCTCGGTACTTCTCCAGGAGTTGGAGGGAGGAAAGTGTTCTTGAGCAGCGGTATAAGCTGGGGATGCACACACACACACGCACACACACACACACACACGCACAGGTGACCATAAATAACCCTCTGCATCTTGGAGTAACTCAACACTCATAAACTAGACTTGTTTCAGCCCAACTCACTAATTCTCCTACATCCTCCCAAATGAATTTTTGTGGCTCCGTGGATCAAAACCGTTTTTTTATTTGCATTAGAAGCATCCAGACAACATGCTGAGTTGTAGGCTTTGATCAAACTCTTTAATCCAGTTTTGTAAATCAGGCTGCCATTAAACTTGATGTGGAAACATACATTCTGACTCACCAAAGACTCATGTTGCTTTAGTGGACACTATTTAAGGACTAAATATATCACACATGCATTTGATCCATCAGATAAATGTCTCAAATGACTATAAGGACATGGAGCACACACATCTGAGACTTCCTCACAGACTCTTCAACAATCATTTAGTATAAGGAGTGATGAGCTGTTCTGATGCTGCTCTATTGTTCCCCTCAAATATGTTTACCTGACAACACCACCTTGTTACAACAAGGAAACGACACCAACCAAGACACATTGGCCCACTTTATAATGGAGGTGGAAGACATGGTTCCAAAATGACTCAACAATATATTAAAATTATCTAAATAAAATCAAGACCTCCTAAAAGCTGTTTTTCTTTTTGTTTTCACAAACTTCTCTATGGCCCAATCCCAATACAACACCCTTGTACCCTTCAATTGTGCGTTCCCGGCCAGGGGTGCGAGTGCATAGGGTATCCCGATTCCCAAGTGTGTCATGATATTTGACCTGCTAACTGAGGATGGTAACATCTCAGATAGAATTCCTTGATCTTTGATCTCAGGGCAAACCTCACTTGTGAATAATCTTTCTCTCTGTAGAAAGATGCACTCAAAATGACCTTTGACCCTTCCCAGATTGCTTCACTTGCTACTGTGACAGACACTGATAACCTTCTGATCACAACTCCAGAAAGCCATATCTAGAATGGAGATTCTGACTTCATTTGGACTTCATGACCCCAGCCTCATTTGGGATGTGGGAAATGGGTGGGACAGTTGAAGATCTCTACAAAACCTTTCCAGTTTGCCCTCATTGCTCTTTGTGGTCTACCAGGTTGGTCTGGCATACTCCTCTTCCACCAAATCCAACTCCCCAGCCTCACCGCCCAGCTCAGCATAAACCTACGCTTTGTATTCAAGTGCCTAAGACATGAGGCAGTATCTGAAATGATTAGAATAGAAAAGGAAATAGAATAGAAAATCCCTTTATTGTTCCTCGGTGAGGAAATGTTTGTGTCACATTCATTATAGGAGCAAAAAGGGGAGTAAAAAGTAAAAAATAAAGAGTGAGCATGAAAACATTCACAGAAATACTCAAAGATTACATATTCAGAAATGCTGAATGTATGCATATGTTAAGAAATAAAATATAAAAATTCTGCGTGGATTAAAAAATGACAGAGCATTTACAGGGAATGGGAAACTGTACAAATGCAATAATGAGTGTGTACAGGTAGAATGAAAAGTGTGCAAATCACAAAAGCAAGAGGGATGAAGGAATGCAAAAAAAAGTTATTTAGTGGTTTTATTGGGAGCAGTGGTTTTAGAGTCTAACAGCTGCTGAGAGGAAAGACCTATGGTTCCTTTGTGCACCTAGGATGCAGCAGACTATCATTGAAGGAGCTCTCCAACTCCACAACAGCTTCATCCATGGGGTGGTGGACATTGTCTTATAGTGATGTTAATTTTGCTAGAGTCCTTCTGTCTCCCACCTCCTGCACTGGATCAAGGAGACATCCGTGGACAGAGCTGGCCTTTTTAATGAGCTTATCTGTTTCTCAGCAGCAGGTAAGCGGCTGCCCCAACAAACCACACCATAAAAGATGGCTCATGCTACCAATGAGTCAAAGAAGGTCTTTAGGAGCACCCCCTGCACTCCAAAGG
The DNA here is from genome assembly GCA_006937985.1 of Aphyosemion australe. Classification (NCBI taxonomy): domain Eukaryota; kingdom Metazoa; phylum Chordata; class Actinopteri; order Cyprinodontiformes; family Nothobranchiidae; genus Aphyosemion; species Aphyosemion australe. The sequence continues at coordinate 691,122 of SSNS01000327.1, forward strand.
ACCTCCAGCAGCTAGAGTCTGCTCTGACCCTTCCTGAAAAGAGGACCAAGTGTTACGGCTGCAGTCCAGCTTGTTGTTCAGGTGAACACCCAGGAGAGAGTCCAACTGTTCTTCTCCATGAGTTGAGTTGGAGGCCCTAAGCTGTGACCCTTGGTGGGTACATGGGTAACTGGTTCAGCTGTCGTTTAAGACTGGATTGCATCTTTTACCTACAGAGAGCTGCAATGTATTTTACAAAAGCACTATGTTAAATCAGTGCAGTTCAGCAAATGTTACATTTTACCACAGAATTTTGCTCTCAGTTTGAAGAAACAAACATCTTTAAAAATACTCCCTTCTGAGGTCACAAGTGCCCGTTTTCTGCCCAAAGTAGCTATTTTTGTCTCACATTGTGTAAATACAGCAGATGCAGATGGCTGCGTGTCTTTGTGGAAAACATTCAGGCTCAGAGCAGCATGTGGAATGGAGCTTAGTCTAAGTAACGCTTTTCTGTCAGCATAGACTTTTCCATGGCTGCTTTTTAAAGAACTTTCTTTGCCCTGTTTTCAGTTAGACCACATCACAGTCTGCAGCAGAATGCACAGCTGACCCAACAACCTTTTATGGTTCTGATGCTGCCAGACAAGATCAGCTGAAACTCTGCAGCTGTGCTGCACCATGATCATCATCTTCATCAAAGTAGAAGGAATCACTCATCACATATGGAGACTTATCTTGTTGAGATGCACGTTTTGCACAGATTAAAGAACTGGGTCCGGTAAAGAGGAGCTCTTTGGCTAATAAAACAACTTCAACTCAGAAACATCCCCAGCAGATAAAGCTACAAAATGTTAAGAAGTACAGACATCATGACGTTCTCAGTGGAGAGTTGTTTAACGTATCCTTCCACCAGTCACCTTCATCATCTACAACTAGTTTACCTCCAGAAAACAAGGTACTATCTCACCTTTGGAATTAAAAACATGACCGACTGAGCTACAGATGATTAGAAGGATGAGAATTCTGTCCCTTCAGTTCTTCCTCTGTGGAAAGAGACGCTTTAGAGTAACAAGTAACACTTCAGATCCTGTGGAGCTTAAATTAAAGCTGCAATGGCAAATTTGGAAAACAAATTAGCTTAAAACATTTATTTCATGCCTCTATAGCTATAAATATATTGTGGAGATTAAAAATAAAATGAAAAAAAAAATCATGGTAGCGGTTATTTTGCATTTGTCTAAAAATCTCTACGAATCACACGTTTTTGACCAAAAGCTACTGTTGGACGATCTGGTTGTCGGTCTGGCCGAACCGCTGCACTTCCCTGGGTCCTCCACTCATTACGCACTCACGTATTTATCAACAGAACACCACTGGTGTGAGAGGTTCTGTTTATTGCCTGGATCTTGTTCTTGCCATTGAGCTGACTTCTTAGGACTTGCCTTACTCGTTGTAGGTATTTAGCTGTGGCTCCTTTCCTTGCGGCCTAAGCGAGGTTGCCGTTTCCTTGAGGGATTCCAAGGTGCTTGTAGCTGTCCTCAATGTCTGCTATTGTTCCTTCTGGGAGTGAGACCCCTTCTGTGTGGACTACCTTCCCTTTCTTTGTCACCATCCGACCACACTGCTTAAGTCCGAATGACATTCCGATATCAGTGCTGTAGATCCTGGTGGTGTGGATCAGTGAGTCGATGTCTCACTCGCTCTTGGCGTACAGCTTTATGTCATCCATGTAGAGGAGGTGGCTGACTGTGGTTCCATTCTTGAGTCGGTATATCATGTATATCTGTCATGATTCCTGCCTTCCAGCCATCCTTCTGACACCACACCATACATAGGACTCCCCTTCCCAGCATTCCCCACACGTCGCTCACCTCTCCACGTCATCACGCCCACGCTATATCAGGAAGCTTCCCGTCAACTCCAGTGCTGGTTCATCGTTTCTCTGTCCGTGGCCTTGGCGTTCCCGTTTCGTCTCGAATCTAACGACGCCTCGCTTAGTAGCGTTTTTCAGTTCTACATTAACTTTTACTTCTCCAGCGCATCGGCTCCATAGGTCACGCCGTGCGCCCAGAGCTTCCGGCGCTCACCTCACGCCTTAGCTTCCTAGCCCTCTTGGCTCAGATCCACGCCAGCCGGCTACAGCTTTCATCCGTTCCAGTCGTCATGGCTCCACACTCACGCCAGACGATCCAGAGCTCCTACGCTCACCTCATCCATCTGCATCCAAACAGTAAGCCCCTTTTTTCCTTTCTGGAACACCGCCACGTCCTCGTTTCACTTCGAGGTGCGTGTTGGTGCTCCTATAGTAAACTGCGTGTTAGACGTCACCCACCGCTAGCACTCCCTGCGATTGGTTCTAATCACCCGCTACAACCCTCCTTACGTCTCTCGCTAGGGAGCTCAGGTGAGGAGCGTGACAATATCATGTTCACCAATCTTTGAAGTTTTTTTGCTTGAAATAAAACTATTTGTCTTCTTGAGTCGGAAAAGGGTAGAATGCCTTCTCCAGGTCAGGGGCGAGGTCCTGCCCCAAGTGGAGGAGTTCAAGTATCTTGGGGTCTTGTTCACGAGTGAGGGAAGGGTGGAGCGTGAGATCGACAGGCGGATTGGTGCTGCGTCTGCAGTGATGGGGGCGTTGTACCGGTCTGTCGTGGTGAAGAGAGAGCTGAGCCGAAAGGCGAAGCTCTCAATTTACTGGTCGATCTACGTTCCTACCCTCACCTATGGTCACGAGCTTTGGGTAGTGTTAGGGATTTTCCCAATCACCTAACTGTCTGACGCTGAGGAAATAAGGGAGACAGACATAATAAGACACAGACATAGAACCTTTTGCAAAATGGTGACAGACCAACTCAGGACAGAGTACAGTCTGCCCCGAGTGGCTGCCAACACAGTTTATTTAAAGTAGGAGATAAGGAAGTGGGTGTGTTCAGATGTGTGTGTGTGTGTGGGTGTGTGTGAGATACAGAATGAAATAGAGAAGCGGTACAGGATTCAGAAATCCTATAACATAATCTCTCCTGTTTATGGTATATATACATAACATGCATGAGACAACATTAATCATGACTTCAGGGAAGGGGGAATGGATAAAACCAGGAAAGGTGGTCGTCATGAAAATCATAAACCCCTAGAGGGTACAAGGAGAGCAAGTCAATAAACCAAAATAAGCGTCAACAGCAGAATTAAAACAAAAAAAATAAATAAATAAACAAATCTCGGCACGGTGCGTGAAATCAGCAGAAGCAATCACATGACGGGAAATTACAGAATGTGAAGCTGCAGCTGTGCTGCACCAATAATGTCATCATAAGCATCATTCCAGTAAAACCGTAGAGCAAAAATCATCATTGACAGTCAGAATACCGGTATACCGGTCAGAATCAGATATTTCAAAATCATTAGGAGCAGCAGGTGTGTGAGCCAAAACAGCAAAATAGTGAAACACTAATCATATTGGTGATACAAATCTTGATACATGGAACCATGCAGCATGAAAATACAGCAAGAAAAACAAGAAAAATAATGACAGGAATCAAATATTGTAGCAATAAAGTGTAATAATAATTGTAGAAAATTGGACCAGGAACCAGAATTCATCCATTCCCAGAAGGCGAATCCTCTGGGAACACTGAGCTCATCAGCTTTCATTTGAGATAAGAGGTCATTCATGAGTGTAAGGGTGGCGGTGATGTTGCCGGCTGTGTCAGGTAAAAAAGGCGCAACATCCGAAACCAAGAGCATGACCTACGACATGGCAAAGGCCCCCGTCAGAGGCCAACAGAAGGTCAGGCGATGGTGATGCACTAACATGTTCCTGGACGCTACCATGGAAGGTGGAAAACCTGAAAAACCTTGGGAAGGGAGTGCAGTGAAGTTTTCTAGCTGAATGTGCGGTCTATCTATGTGGTGTGAGTGAACCTGTGGGGTCTGCAAAAACGTCAGTGCTATTGATTCTTAACAAATTGTCATGCCATGATGAACACTGTGTCAGGGTAGAAGTGTCTGTGTGCAACCAATGATCATCAGGGTCAGTGGAGTATCGTATGGATGAGCTAAACTATACAGAATATAAAAAACATCAACTGAACTTAACGCTGCAGGCATCAGAAGTGATGACTCATTGAGGGAGTGTGGAATCAGTGAGCAGACGTAGCATGACGCGTTGACTTGTGACCTGTGCTGCTCGGACGATGGCAGTGACCGATGCAAACCAGGAGTTCCTTCCCAGCAGTGGTGTGTCCAGACGAAGTCCCTCCATCCCAGGAACCGTGAAACCAGGGTGCAGTTTTGGGTGTGTGGGTCCTGATCCTCCATCCCGATCCGGAATTCCTCTTCCTCCTTGTCTTCCTGTGACGTCCAGACGGGTCCACGAGTGCAGGTGACGGTCCATCTCTATGGTCGGTGGGCAGGGTGGAGCCCCGTCCCACCATCGTTGCGGTCCAAGCTCCGTTCCATCTCCAGTGCCCCAGGCAGCTGCCGCCGTTCCAATCCCTCTGTCAGGAGCTGAGAGGCGGGCCACAGAAGAGGCCACATTCACGTAAACCCATCATCATCAGAGTGAGGCACCCCGTATGCCTGTAGCAGTCCATCTTCACCGGGGGTTGAGACGCTCGTGACCTATTGTCATGAGCCCCTTTGAAGCCCGGACTTTGTCGCCGCCCTAGTGGCGGATAAGTGACTTTGATGAGTTTACCATGAGAAAGGCGGATCCAAGAAGGCCTCCAGTTGTCTCGTTTAAGCACTTTGATCAGGACCCAATTTCCTGGTTTCACGATCTGTGTGGGCGAGAAAGCACAAGAAGGCTCTGCGAGATCATTGTATATAAGGACTTGTTTCCTCAGAAAACATTTTAACCATCCAGTCGGTCAAGGTATTTTGTCCGTCATCTAGTCACCACCTCATTAACAATAATGTGTTCCATTGTTTGACCATTGTCTGACCCGATAACAGAAGGAATTCCATAAGTAGAAAGAAAAAAAAATTTGCAGAGACAAATAACCCTGAGATTTAACTATTGACCATTAAATGCTCTGATACAAGAAGAAACGTGACAGTGTGACTGAAACATTTTTAAAGTGGAATCATGTAGGCCTTGGAATGCGTGCGTGTGTGTGCGTGAGCCAGTGGTCACTGACATTTGTGGTTTTATGACGTGGTGTGGTTAACTGGACATGTTCGAGATTATAAAATTACCGTATCCATTGTTTCTATATTGCCCAGCTAAACAACTGTAATGTTTCCTTCCTTTACTCTGGAAGACTGTGTGAATTCTGCCACACAAGCTTCCCTTATTGTTGGAAAAAGTCCTTGAAAGATAAGGGATTTTCTCCCCTCTCAGCCTCATTGTCCGTGGGCCAGACAAACACGGCTCTGCTTCATGTAGATATCCCAGCATATATCACACTGATTGTCATGTCGAATTAAAATCAGTATTCTGTAGACAACTTCAGCTATGAATTTTTCCCTTTAATTGACTTAATGTAATTCAAAATAAAACAAATAAAACATCTACTCCATAAGATATACTTAACAAAAACTCAACCTTGAATGAAAAGGAGCAGAATGAAGAAAAAATTTTATAAATTCTGCCCCCTTTCCCAGGAAAAAAGATCTCCACAGTTTCCATTTGTCAGACACATATACAGATTCATTTTGTAAGTATTTCCTATTCTTATTTCCAGAGCGATCATGACCATTGGCTTAATGTGAACTCTTCATAATTACTTGGTACACTCAATTTTGTACATTTTCTGACGTTTAAATGCGAGGGAGAGACCATATGAGTTTTATGTGGAGCAGCTAATGCTTCTCATTGACTCTTGTTCTGGTTAGAGATAATTAGAGTTGTTTGGAGAAGCTTCCGGTATGCTCGCGATCCAGCTCTCATTCCTGGGTTTGTTTGTGGACCTCGGTGTGAGTATTCTCTGGAGGCTTTGTGTCTGTCCTCCTCCTGAGTTAAGTTAAAGCTTGCCGTAGTTTTCAGTCCTCTTTTTGCTTAACCGGGATTAACCCCGTTTGTGTAGCTATAGTTTGGTTGTTAAGCTTGTGCCTAATAATTTGGCCTTGTTGCGCGTTTAGTGCAAGCTTTCGTGCATTTTATCTCCCTCAGGGACGCTTTATGTTCACAAATCCCTTTTATTAAAGGTGTTTGGGTTAACTTCAGTTTAGTAGTAAATCACAAATATCCTCTGAATGTTTGTTGGCTTTATACATAGTTGTAAGATTTTCCAGTCTTTCAAATCATGAAATTTCAGTAATTTATATTTGAAGAGCAACGGGTTTGATGGATCTCTACAGCCACTATAGTTGATGACTCTCAGTTCTTTTCTGTAGAATAAATAAGGGTTGTGTATAGCTTTTGTATGTCGCTCCCCAGATTTCTACACAATAAGTCAAGTATGGAACAATCAGTGAATTGTACAATGCCAACAAACCAGAATTACCAGTAAGAATTTGACTTCATGTAATGCTCCTAAGGATTTGGCAATTTAACNCAGTGTTGTGTCATCTGCAACAGAATGGTACAGAGTACCTTGGATACGTTTACCAAGTCGTTAATAAACAAAATTTATATTTATGTAGTTACATTTAGATCTGTGAATATAGCAACTTTAAAATGTGCATGTTGTCTTTTGCTGTGGCTACATTCTCCACCACTACAACATATTTTCATTCTGTAATTTTATTATGTCTCATAATTTTATTATAATTTTATTATCCATTAATTCTATCATCCATAAACCTGTTTATGCTGCATTCAAATATCTATCATTATTATCAGTACTCCATTAACATAAATCTGTCTAAAAACACCATTCATGCATCATACTTCTCTCCCGTCTCATCTATGTATTTTATTTTATTCATTATCTTATTGCTATCTACTAATAACAAAGTGGCCCCCTTGACTCCCAAGGCTCTAAGTTCGTCCCTGTGAGAAACCCTCCTGCTGCTTGGTTTCTCTCTGTCTCTCTGCCGGAGAGAAACACACACATAGCTCTCTCTGTGTGTGTGGACGTAAAACAGGTGATTTCTTAACCCCACCTTCAGTCTTTTCACAGATTCTTCAACCAATAGGAATTTCAATGTTCAGAGGCGATAATTTAAGGTATCCAATATGCAGTTTCGAAATTAACAGGTAGACTGCAACCTCTAAATCGCCCGGGCTCCGCCTCTCATCACTGAAATGCCTTCTATCATCTTAATTGATTTGTAGGAGGTCTACACTTAATATTTAATCACATTTTGAACTTTGAAAGAAGTCCCAAGTGTATAAGACCTGTTCAGACACACATTAAAGTCTATTAAACTCCGAGGCACACATGGTAACCCTGAGAAGGAATATCTGCATTGTTTGGATTATCAATGACCTTAGAGTTATGTGAAGAGGGTAGCCTGCAGTTCCTATCTAAATGTCCTTTTCTGATTGCAGTTCCAGCATGTCACCATGACGGGACGCTCTATCTCTCCCCCAATCAGTAAAACCTTTACTCGTGCTTTTTAGATCAAATCCATGCACCATACGAACTTATAGACTTTACTTTACTTGGCCTTAATTAGAAATGAAACCCAAATTCAAGGATGTGTAACAGGAATTGTACTTCAGTTGTTTAGAAATTAACAGACCTTAAACTTCAGCATGAGAGATTAGATATAAATCTCAGCACCATCAGATGACCTCCAGCCATCATGGAACCACTCTGCTTATAATCTTTTATTGTTTTTATCCCAGCTATGATGGAAGCTGACACAATTTGATGACCTTCTGAGAAATTGACCTCTATCATTAGTGAAATAGATATTTCTAATCAAAGACTGCGATTAACCTGCTGTTATCGACCAAATATGTATTTTATCAATCTAATTTTCAAATGAATTCCTTAAAACCCGGACACTGTGACTCTGTAGATCAACTTTTTGAATTATCTGTGTCTTTGTCGTTCAAATTAGGATTAGAACTACCGGTCTCCTGCAGTACTTTATATTACTTTATAATTACAAATTATATTTATATTCTATATTACGTTAACCATTTAACTGTTCAAAATCTAACTAATTTCCAAAACTCCTTTATGCTGCTATTTAGGATGTGTGATTGAATTGTCATCCAATTCTGCTCATCTCCAGGGTCATCTAATTTCTTTGTGCTAAAAAATGTTACATATATATATTCATGTAACTATCCATTACTATTCATTAATTCTTCGCTGTTTATTTATCTATTTAGTCCTTTATAGTTCAATTTTATTCATTTCAGGAGTTATCAACCTAATTTAGTAATCCTTTGTGTGCGTTTGTGCTGTTAATTATGCCAAAATAATGTTTTATTATTCACCGTTCATGAGTTTGCCACTGTAGTTATTCTGCTTTGCGTGTGGGACATTTAGTTT